>OMLM01005293.1:1790-11991 GCA_900302695.1 Helostoma temminkii | reverse complement strand
TCTTTTTTTTTTTTTTTTGCAGATCTGTCACATTACACAGGGCCCCTCAGCCAGGCAGGGAGCAACCATGTATAATCCAACAGAAAACAAATCCTCTCGATCAAACACAACCCAGCTTTTAAAGCAGGCCTCTGAGCCCAGGCGCCGTGTTGCGGTGCTGAGGCCCTTTGAGACGCTGTAGAGGCTGTGATTTAGCAACCCCCTCCTCCCTGCTACAAACCCTGCTGTCCTCCCCTTCAGCGCCAGCCAGCCAGTCCTAACCTTCAGTTTGTTTAAGCACTGCTGAACCCTGTTGGCCTCGGATAGGGGGAGGGTGGGCTTAGATAATGACATGCCATATGCCACTCTGCCTCTGCAGCTGAGTGAGCTGTGCATGGATCAGCTCAGGCACAAATCTATTTGAAATTTAATTCTATTATACTAATATGGGCTAAGCGTCCATTGTCCAAATCGGGAATAGTGGAAGGGACCCGAGTTGCAGGGCTTAGATGCATCCCATCAATAGGGGCTCATTAATGTTTGTCAAGGGCCAGTGTAACAGACAGTTTGGAGCCTGTACAGTAAAAAATTGCAGCCACAAAGAAAGGACGGTAAAAGTATTTAAATTCCACCTTATATTTAATAAAACTGCTTTTAAATGAATACTGTTGATAAAACAATTGTTTTTGTTCTTTTTCTAATCTGAGGACTTTTTCATGTTTTATTCGGTTGAACTTGGCTCCGAGGGCCAGATTCCTCTCTGTACCTAATATAAAATCCCTTGCTATTTGAAAAGGGTTTGATTTCAACCCTTTGAGTGAATAAATACTATCCACTGGCAGTGTCCAGCAGCCAGGCGTCACCCAATATTCCCATTAGCAGAGAGGCCTGGTGCCTCAGACCTCCACTGGTGGGAAAGGCCAGACACCAGAAACTCCACTGCCTCAAGTGTCTCCTCTTCACTTCAACATCATGTGACAGGGTTTAATGCTTGGATGCAGAAGCCAAACGGAGGGGATTTAGGGACGGGATGTATCTGTAAATCTGTCAAAATATTTCTACAAGACAGAAAATATGCTGGAATCAGACTGTGGCTGGGGTATTAAGCTGTTGAAACAACATGAACATTTTGCACTGGAATGTTAGGGAGGCTTACGGTACAAATTTAAGCCAAGGGGCTGGGTATTCTTTAGCCTTCAAAGACAGTGGCATGTCTACAAACACCATTAGCTCAAAATGTAATGCTCAGAATTAACATTAAATCTACGTTATCTCAAGGGAAAAGGGTCCATTTATGGAGTGCTTCTGTTACATTAAAACAAAATCATCACATCTTCAATATTTATGAAGAAATTGTTTCCTTTAAACAACAATACTGTCTTGTTCTCTTTATCTTTGGGTTGCCAAAGTGTAAAAGATGAGTAAATAAAGTAGAAGCTCTCAGTGGCTGAGACTTTATGGCTGCAGTGCAGGATGTACACATCCCCTCACTCTGGATTTCACAGAGCTGTAGAAACAAGGGCCCAATTTCCCCAACTTCCACATGTCATATGTGACAAAAATAATGACAGACTTCAAAGCCAAAATGTGGCTTCTGAATATATTCTTAAAGAAATTTATTTTACACCTCAAAACAAAATGAAAAGATAGGGATTAGGGGTGTGGTACATTGGGAATGTATTGACAACTGTAGTTTACATTTTTTGGTGTAAGCTCAGAGAAAAAATGTTTATACAGTCATTATAATTGCACTTCATAAATCTAGACTGATGCCAGTATTTTCCCACAACAAAGCTCCAGCTCTCTATCCAGTTAATAAATTCAATTTACCATTGAAATTTGACTGACAAAGGAAATGCTAATTTAAGACAAGAGGACTGCTGCACTGATCCAATTTTTCTCTTTCACTTGAGTCCCACAAGGCAATAAAACATTGCAGTAATTTAAGTGCAGTACATTCAAGGGAATCTCACAGTCATAATAAATATTTCACTGCTCTGAATCATCAAGTTAAGACTGGCCAGGGCTAAATGCATCCCAACCAGGGGCTGAAACGGACAAGGAAATGCTGTGAGAGTTGTCTCATTTCATCTGATGCCAGAGGACAGGACATGATTGTTTTCATTTTGTTTTTGTTTGCAGGATTAGAGGTGAACAGTACACCCAAAATAGGATTTATATTTGTTTCCACCCCTCTCTGTCACCATGATAACACCTGGCAGAGCAAGGGGCTATAGTATGGAAACTACAATTATAAAGAAGCCTCGTGAGAACTAGATCTCTTGCTCAGAATATCTAAAGCCTCTAATAAAATGGATCAGGATTTGCAAAAGATCTACTGCACATTGTTCAGATATGTTATTTATGGTACAGGGGAATCAATTGTTCATCCTTCATTACAGAAATCTTATGATGACAATTAAAAAAAAAGTCTGAGGATTTTGAAGAACACAAACTAAAATGCACACACACGCATGCACTCTATCACATACACGCAATGACATACATGTACGAATATGCAGATAACCTCCCAATCACATTCTTCATTGTAACATTTCTTTTTCTTGTGTTTTTTTGCAACATTTTCTTTTTAAATAAGTATTTCAAGATTTATTGTAGATTCCAGTGTTGGTTAGGAAAAAGAGCTCTGCGAATAGGTTCTTACAGAACCAAAGCAGCGACTATGCCTCACACCATGACATAAGTAACTGCACATCAGCTTTAGGAGAAATTATTGAATCATTAAAACAAAGGTGAAAAAAAAATTAAAATAAAAAAAGCATTTGAGACACTTTTCCCCATAGCAGCCAATGCATTTTATATACCTACAAATATATAAAACAACAAAAAATAGGTTCAAGTTTTTCAAGTTTCTTAAATATATCATATCCAAACTACCCAATTCCAAACTTCAAAGTTAACAAGATTCAAGCAGTGCAATTTATGTATCAATTATAACAGCAATAACTAATATTGTACTATCCTTTTATTTCAACCATATGATCCTTGTACATAACACCCGAGTACTGCCTGTAGTCTTATTTTTCTCTGTATCAGTACATTTTTGTAGCTGTATGTGTTTTTTTATGTGTGTACTGGTACAGTTTTGGATTTTGAGGCAGCCCTAAACTTCGGCCCTTTTAAGGCCATTTCAGTGACAACCTACACAGTAGCTTCATCCTTAGTATTTAGAAGGGGGATACAAGTGGCGTATGCACTTAATGTCAAGCTATAATTCTCATCATAAAAGTTCAGGCAAATAAAACAACAAAAAAACTGAAGAAAAAATAAATCAATCCAAAATTCCTATTGGCAAACCATACAACGGAACATCTGGAGAATCTTGAAATCCCTTTTCTCTCCCCACCAACATTCACTTCCACTTCTCATACTGGGGATTCCCACTGCCTGCCTTGAAACCACAAACCTTAGGTCACACAGCACAACAATTGCTCTTCTCTAAGCTCCCACACAAGTTAAAACAGTGCCACTAGCAACAACTCTGTGCCCCCGCAAAAACATCTCTGTTCTTTAACTTTGATTTTCTTCACAAATTCACAACTCTTGATTTGTTTCCTCCTCTTCTTCCCGCTCTATCTGTAAACAGGGAGGCGGATGTGTGCATGCTGGTGGTCTAACAGACGTGGCACAGACACAGTCTCATAGCCTTTGCCAAGCATCTGCTCCTTGATGCAGGGTGGGTGGATGTCGTTGATCAGGTACTCCAAAGACTGCAAGCTGCTGCTCAGCACGGATGTGTTGCACAAGCTCTTGCTAGGGAGGCTGCAGCACAAACCTCCCCCGCTGTCTATAGCAGGGTGGTGATGATGATGGTGGTAATGGTGATGGTGGTGGGGGTAGCCTATCTCTCTGTGCCCTGTGGCTGGCCCTCCCGTGGAGGAGCCCAAAAGCTCCTGGGGGTTGTAGCAGTCGCTGTCAGGTGTTACCAGCACACTGTTCCATGGTGGGGCAAAGTATTGACCCACTGAGAAATTTCCATGCATACCCACACAGTTCAAAGGAGAAGAGCTGACTTTGTCTAGCCCGCCCCCTCCGCTGGCACTCGCTGTCAGATGATACGGTCTAGAGGACGAGGAGGACACTTGGGCTGCCATAATCCCTCCTCCTGGAACACAAGTTTCAGGTGACTTGCTGATGGCGCCCCCTCCTCCACTACCTCCACTATACATGCGGAGCACAGCTTGTTGCTGCTGCTGCTGTTGTTGTTGTTGTTGTTGTTGTTGTTGCTGCTGTTTCTGCCAAAGGATATAGTCCATACCTTCTGAATACACACCAGTCTTCATCGTCTCTGCATTTTGAGCCGGCAACCCAGGTCCAGTGTATACCAAATTAGCCTGGGGACCCATTCCAACCACATAACCTCCACCTGAGGAGCTAGAGGAGACCCCCATGACAGCTGTGCCCTGCTTGGAGGGACTGGAATTTGATGGTGCAGTGGCAGCCCCTTGACACACCTGCTGCAGAGCCTGGGCCTGGCAATGCTGGTTGATCTGGTAGATGATGCTCTGGATGGAGGGGAGGTTGGACTGTGTGGGCAGGGCAAGGCCTCGGCCCCCTGTTACAGGAATCACTGAGCCAGCTACAGTGACATTTGGGGGAACCGACAGTCCAGGGCCTTCTGCAGGCTTTGAGGGCCCATTGTGGTAAACCATTTGGCTGTGGCCACTGGCTAAAGTGCTACTACTAGGGGCTGGGTATGGGGCAACAGCTATGTGGGCTGGAGAAAGTTTAGTCCGTCTCCCTTCAGAATTCTTAAGAACACCTTTTGAAGGGACAAAGGTGGATGATGATGATGACGAGGAGGAGGAGGAGGCCTTGACGATGGCGAGCAGGCCCTGGTAGCCCCCTGTGTGAAGATGAGGGTACGGACTGTAGCGTTGCCCTGTGGTGTCATATCCATTCACAGTCCGGTTAAGGTGCTTATGCTGGGGAACCCTGATGTTGGTGGGGAAGATCTTGATGGACAGAGGGCTGTTGGCTGTCTTCTGAGCGTAGGCATCAAGTTCTGCCGCAGTAGGGTAACGTGGTGAATGTGCTGGCACCACCAACTCACCTGCAGGAAAAACAGAGAGAAATGTGTGAGTGAAATAAATGACTGATATAAAAACATGATAGCGCATGTAGAAGAACAGAATGGCAGATCAGGGGTTTAACTACCAGATGTATCTAAGAATCCAACAGCAATAGAAGGTACAATTTCAAATCAATCAACTGCAATAACCACTACTCTGCTGCCAGTAAATCTGGCAGCATTACAGTGTTTCTACAAGAGCAGGTGAATAAAACCAGATGCACACAGTAGAACCGCTGCTGAACAATCCAAACAGAGCTTGCAACTTGTAAATCAGGGCTTCATTTATGTTCCATCAGTCCCCTTCTCCATTTGAGATTTCTTTCTATCTCATTTTCACAGCCTCCTGTGGAAGTTCATCCCTAGACAAATGGATCTTTTTAAAAACTCATTCTGTCAAAGCCTAGTACCTTAGGCGCTGTTAAATCAGTGCATTGTGAAATTAATTCGGACTCTCTTTAGCCTTGAATTAGGTTAGCCTTGGATACCAGGCAAGGAGGGATGAAGGGGAGGGGATAAAAGCTTGTTTAATTGCAGTGGCACATCTGAGATTTATGAGTGGTTTCACTTACTAGTTCTTACCCTTGGCCACAGAATTTCCACATTTACTCAACCCAGGAGTAAAAAAAGGCAATTAAACAGCTACGGGGAATTAGTAGCTGGTTTAGGTGAAGTATCAGACACAAATTCGACACGAGTCCTGCTACTCTACAAACTTGGTCAAGGACAAAAATGAAAAAATTCATAAAATAAAACAACTGTTGAGATAGAATCAATTAAACATCTGACATGCTAATGTTTTGTAGAACTGTAATGAATGAAGAGCATGCATGTAAAATAGATCTTACTTTAAATACCTTCCATGTACACAATAATACACAGTGGAACACACATAGGGCAGATATGCACTGCCATCACAAAAATATATACATGTACATGCAGGTGCTCTGTACTGTACTGTTTACCATATGAAACTACTCCAATTCCAAAATTCAATTCAGCAGTGAATGCAGTGAGTTTGACTAGCAATGGTCCTCGCTCAATGAGCCAAGGCTTGGGCACTGTGAATTGAGGTGGCAAACAGGAAAATGGCAATTTCTAAAAACCCCACCGTGTGTCATTGTTTTGCGGGCTGGGCATGGAGGTGAGGGGCCGCGGTGAGATTGGATTTAAACGACATTATTCAGGCAATTTCATGGCTACTTAGCTCAGAGCAACAAAAAGGGTGGGGGGTTGGGAAAAGAACTCAATTTACAAGCAATATATCAGCTGCCAGAAATGACTTGCAACCCCTTCAGAAATGACATTTTTATGCAAAAGCTAACAAAACATACAAAAATTAACTACCATAACAGTGTCGTCAGCAAATGTCCCGGTGACCTAAGGAGTCTGCATGGTGCAGCCTGTGACTAGGACTCACTCCATTTCCTTTCCGATTGCAAAATCATTTTAAAGAGACTCCACAGTCAAGTAGTCACAATTCTCATTTCTTTGCTCCCATTACAGGTAGCATGGGGAGTTCATTTCACCAACACTATGGGTCTCCAACTGTGAAAATGATTAAATCTACAAGATCCATATCATAAAAAAATAAATTGGGAATTTAACAGCAGAGACAAGAGACTGAATATCTCTGACCAAATTTAGTGCAAGACCTACTCGAGTCAGTTTGTTTCATCCTGCAGACAACACACTTTCTGAATAGGAAACACTTCTTCAAATTCAAATTTGAATTGGTAATAATAGGCTGACTATAATGACTTCTTTTAAATCAGAATAAGGGGGCCTGGTGCCATCCTAATGGGTAAGGCTGCATGTGCCAGGCCAGTCTATCTCAGATCTAACCAGCCTTACTGAGGCAAAGCTCTGCTTCCCTGGTGACAGCAATGCCATTTGCTTTGATGTTCTGACTTGCAGTGGAAAACTGACAGAAGACTTATTTCATTTGCTCAGAAGAGAAAAACATGCTCATTTCAAAGCACATTGCTGGTCCACATGCAAATGGAATGGCAGCATTTTTTTCTGATCTTCTTTACATGAGGGTAAAAAAAAAACATCTTTGATCATCACATGGTCTAAATGAGGAAAGATACTTGGCTTTCAGGCATATCAAGGGCCTGTGCCCTGCCGCCCCTACAAGCCCCCAGCTGCAATATGCCCATCATTCCACCTAATTACTGCCACATGAGGGAAAAAACTATAAAACAGCCAGGAAATTCATTAAAGGATGGCTAATTCTATTCCTTCTCACTGACTGAGTCCATATTTTCCATGCCTGAGCCTGCATTTCTTCTGAGCGAGAGGAGAAAGCCCTTTCCCTCCGTCTTTTCCCAGCTTGGCCCTTGTTTGTCAATAGGCAGAGCCTTTGGCACACCAACCTGGCATCAAAGGGTTTCACACTTCACAGGCCACAGGGATTAGAAGCCTTTCAGGCCTACAAAACCCATCTCGGCTCCACAAAGGCTTCCGGTTATTAGAACCCACAGGCATAAAGGAAGAAGAGGAGGAGGAGGAGGCAAATGAGCATCTGGATGCTTCTGATTCCAGTTTCCTCTTTAAAAAGTTCCATGGTATAAATTTTATAGCAAAGTTGATTACAGTAAATATGGCCACAAACCTTGGTGTAATTTTACTCCCATACACATGCTGTTATACACACTGTGTGTTTGATGTGCAGGGTCTCCACATCTCTCTCAACCAGAGCACTCTAAGTGAGGACATGGAGGTTAAAGGAGAGAGTCTCTTTTTAGGCTGGCGCTCTGTGACTTATTGGTTTAGGCTGTAGTAGATCATAGCTATGAGCAGCAGCATACAGATGGTGCTAGCTGATAAACACCCTCTGAGGCAGCCAGCACTGCCTCCTTTGTGTGAGCCCTCATCTTCTCATAAGGTTGGGGGTTTCCTGCACCTGTGCACACCAGCACAGCATGGTCATGCATGCAAACACAATGCATAAAAACAAGAAAAACAGCACAAGCGCACACACACAAAAACACTCAAACACAACACTGCATCTGCAGTTGTGTGTCTCATTTGCCATCAGTGGAGCATGTTGTTATCCTCTGCTCAGAGCTCTCTCATGAAATGTAGGGCAGGGACAACAACAGGTGCCTGTGCGGGCGACAGCCTGCAATGCCTCCTGGGCTAAATGCTTCACACTTGCTTCATTTCGACATGCGACAGCCTTGTAAGGATTAATTATTTCCCCTGGGGATGGAAGAATATGCTTTTTCCCTTCCTGAGAGCAGGAGGCTATGTGCAGTCACAAGCACATGAAACAGCTTACAGTAAATGAACAGGGAAACCTGGGCGAGCAGAGCTTTTACAATAAGAAAGGAAAAAAAAAGCTTTCACATGAAAGGAATGTAAACAAACCAAGCATATGATTGAACTGCATTGGAGATGAGATAAAAGCTGAGGCAAACACATGCATTAGTTCTGAGAGATCACGCGCCAGGGAGCAGAGATGGCAGGGAGGCAATTAATGGGCTGACCTTCGTCCTTAATCACCCAGTGCCTGGCACACAATGCCCATGTGTCAGAGCAGCACATCTCTAAATGCCACCCCTCATTAGCACGATGCACACAGTGAGAGAGGCTATCTGTGCAGTGCTACACTCTCCAGCGGTCAGAGAGAGATAGCAGGGCTCGGATTGGATAACATGGCAGCACAGAGCCAGACTAAGCTGCAGTAGTCCATGATATGATCTAGAAATCCCATTTCACTTGGAGGATGGGCACTCTCCTTTCTCTCCATTTTTGATTGGCATGAAACTCCCCAAGCGCAACGTCCTTGGTGTACCCGGTGCTGTCACTGTGATCGTGTGCTAGCTTGTGTGTACGCACGCGTGTGTGTGTGCGTATGTGTGCATTTGTTGAAGGGGTACCCAATTCTGAACACTCAATTAACACTCCTTTAATTAGCCAGCAGTACATTTTGAATTCTGATGAACTCATTTTCTTGGTGTGAGGGTGGAGGAGGCAGTGGAGGGGGGAGGCCTGGTAAAGATGAGGTCCACTGGGTACAAAACAGCAATAAAGAGGGAACTGGTTAGATTAGACTGTAAAAAATCCATTAAATTCTGCGCACTTCTTCCAAGTGAGAGGTCAAATTGTGTTGATCACAAGAAGCAAAGGCAGACAGAGAGAGTATGAGAGCGGGGAGTTAGGTGAGGTGGAAAGAGGTGGTGGAGTGTAGCAGGGGAGTGGAGAAAAAAGGAGAGGAGATAGAGTCAGAGGCTGTGTGAGAGTGCAGCAGCAAATCCAGAGGACCATGAGAATGCTTTGCATTTTAATTAGAGGTTTAAATGAATAAGCACAGGAAAAAGTCTGAGAGAACTGCCTGAAATGCACTTTCTCCCATTTATTAGTGTTCCAAGTGTTCTATAATTATGAGCAGGTTGGAGAAGTTAGAGTCTTCTTATTAGTGGAGAAAATGCTCAAACACATCAAAAGCCCTCTGCGTTTTCTCACTCACTCCTGCACGCCTGTGTGCCTACTTACTGCAGCTTTGATCCCCTCTGACCATTTACACTGGTGAGCAGGAGGAAAAAGTGCTTGTTTAGATGAAGGGAGACGACTGAGGTTGAGGTTGAGCTGCAATTAAGTTTTCACAGAACAACAAGTGCATAATGCACATTAACTCTGAGCAAACAAACAGAAATCTGTGATGAGGTTAGGGCAAAGAAAAGGAGCAGAGATTACCAGAGAGCTCAGAGAAATTAGCTACTGCACTCATCAAGCGGCTATGTATGTTAGGTAACTTTTTATGTGTTTTTGGGGAAACTGTATGCAACTGTTTCCTCGCAGGACTTAACTTAGCATTCTGCAGTTATGTGGAAAGTGTTTTAGTTTTGTACCACATTCCATCGTTAATAGACACTTTTCCTTTGACTTAATGGTAATAACGTTCTCTAAATTAATAATTAATGGCTAAAACAGTCTTCAAACCCATCATGTCAGAAACACTCAGCTTGGAAAAAGTTTGACCTGTCAAATGTGTTACATCCAACAAAGACAATAATTCAGCCCCATTGTTCCAGAGAGGAACCCTTGACCTGTGGCTATTGTTCAACTCTTAGAAGATAGAATCAGGGTCTATAACATCCTCTCCCCACCTCCGTCAGCCTT
>OMLM01005289.1:21517-45711 GCA_900302695.1 Helostoma temminkii | reverse complement strand
CTCATGCAGCTGGCATTAGCAAACTCGCTTTTTTTGTTGTTGTTGTTTGTATTTTTTGTTATTTTGTTGTTATAACACTACTAAAATATCTCCACACTGCTGACATTTTCCCTATTGCCTACCTGTTTACCCAACACAAAATTAACGCTCTGGTGGTATCGGGTGCAGTATCAGAGAAGTATGAGTAGTAGTAGCAGTTTTGAGCTGTAGACAGGCTGCCATGTGGATAAGCAAGAAAAGGATAGGCCAGAAGACTTCTGGAAGAATGTTCTGTGGACAGATGAGACCTAAGTAGAACTTTATGTTTCAAATGAGAAATATGATTGGCAATGATGATAACCAACATTGTATTCCAACACAAGAACACTGTCCCATTCATGAAAAATAATGGGCGTGCTTTGTTGTGTCAAGACCAAGACAGCTTGCCATCATTGATGGAGCTATCAATTCTAAGTTGTACAAGCAGGTTCTGCAGGAAAATGTGAAGGTATCCCTCAACGCTCAACAGAAAGTGGATCATGCAACAAAAGAGCAAACTACAAAATGCATGGCACAGACACGTTTTCAGTATATGGTTTGGTCCATCACCTGTGCATGTCTCCCAGAATTAACGTGACGGAGCGATGGACTGCAATCTTGCGTTATCCGGTAGTGGGCAGTGTATTTACAGTATAAATTCCCTTATAAATTACTACTTTGCGAGTATTGCTGTACAGTTGTAACTGCAAAAAAGTTTACTATCGACATGGTACTTTAAGATAAGTGGCCCATTTACTGCATCTGATTACTATTTGCATCATAAATGCCCCATTTGTTAAAACTGTAAGTCTGTTTTGCTGTACAGTTGAAACTGCCAAAAGTTTCTATTGATATGTAACTTTGAGGTAGTGGCCCACTTACAACTTCTGATCACTATTACTACATCTCATTATTATTATTGTTATAATTTGCATAAAAGCCAAGTCAATAAACATAAGTGCTTCTTATTCGGCCAAAAAACAGGCTTCCTCCTTAGCCAGTGAGCATTAGCTCATGTCTGCCTCTCCCCCTCTCCTGTGTTGTGTCATGAATTTGTGGAGCTGTTGTTTGGTCAAACTAAACCACACAGGAGAGCCAACTCCTCAGGACAAGACTCAGCAATCCATCTGCACCTCAAAGACAAAGGTCAATCCTTTGAAGACAGCAAGGTTCATATTCTGGACAGGGAGGAAAATTGGTTCAAACGAGGTCTCAGAGAAGCAGTTCACTGCAGGATTGATCAACCATCGTTAAACAGAGGAGGTGATTTATGACAATCGATCACCCAGTTACAATGCAGTGCTTTCATCACTACCCAGTTGGTTTCACAGTCATTCACACCTGGCCTCAGGTGGTCAGAGTGACACACCTAAAAGCCAGAAAAATCACACAGGTAAGTGCTAACGACTCCTGACTTTACAGTGGTTATAAGCCTGCAACTCCAGCCAGTCAGTCAGAATTGATGAAGCTTTCTGGATGGGAGGCGAAACGTGTTTGGGATAACCATAACCTGGATGACTGAGAATCTTCACAGACATACGGCTAGTCAAGCACTGCTACCAGGTCTTGTTAACAGCGACAGCTCAACAGAGGCCACCTGCAACACATAACCTGGGCCTCAGCCTTGTGAGGCCACATTGCTTTTGAACCAGACAAGGAAGCAATAGAGTGAGTGGAAAAACAGGAATACATGGCTACTTTGTGGCTGCTCACCAAAAGGAAAACCAGAGTGCTGTAGTATAACTATATTATAACATATAACTAGTAGTAGTAATAAAATCTTGACCAAGATGTCTCGGTTAACACGCTAAAATAAGGAGCACCTATTCTCAAAGTTATGCAGAAAAACTAGTCTATACATTTGTGTCTAGACTGGACTAGTGTAATTCCCTACTAATTGAATCTCCTAAGCTTAAAATGTTCCTTTTTGATAAAGCTTATAGTCAGAGGTGGCTTAGGTCACTCTGAACCATGCTGCTATAGTTATACTGAGCTCCTCTCAGTACACTTAAATGCCACCATTGAATGTTAGTAACTCATTAGCTGTGCATCTTCTGTCTCCCCTGTACTTGCAGTTCAGAAAAAAACAGATGTTTCACTATATGTCATTTATTCATTGATTTACCCACCAATTAATTTGAATTGAAAGCAAAAACAGATAAGATTAATTTTGATTTATAAATCACAGAGTATTAGTACTTGTTTAGCAATAGTTTAGAGAGACATCTGTAATCTTATTGTGTCTGGACTTAAAGACCAGATAATTTTCCAAAATAAATAAATGAAAGAGGGTGTTTTTTGCATTATTACCTTAATAGAGTGCGCTTTATCTAGTTTTAGGTCGTGTGAAAATCTGGTCATAATATTTATACAGGAATATAGAATTTCACAAACAAGCACCGATGTAAATATTGTCAAAAAGTTTGTTCAAAAAAAGTCAGGTTGACTGTTCCTACAGCTGAAATGGCCCACCACTGACAGTCTAGGTTACTGTGGAGAAAAGGGAATAGGGGTATTTAGTGCACTTGTATGGCTAGGGTTAGGGGAAGATTCACATGTAGGTTCCATACAAACTGGCAGCAAATAAACTGAGTGATACTGCATGCACTGACAAGGCCCGTATCTTAACAAAATGAAGAAAGAAAAATGTATGTGACAGGCACAGGACAAAAGCCTTCTTTTGCCCACCAGGTGGGCGTGCCTATGAAGTGATGTGAAAAGTATGAATTGACAGATGAGTTGATGGTCATGACCTCGTCTTTTATTAATAAAAATGATACAAATAACGGCACTTGCACAAAACCTCCAGTAATTATTAATATGTTTCAAGTGTGCTGTGTTTCAACCACAGCTGACATTTTTTCAAAGCCTTTTCAGAAACATGGTGTCTAGTATTGTTGTGCAATATTAATAAATAATAATAATAATAATTCCCTGCACCACGCATACAGATTGTACTACTTGGCCTATCAGGTTTCTCCGATAGCTTTTTTCTTCCTTTTTTGAGTCTCCTTCTTAGCTTCTTCACTTGATCATCATTTTACACCTTAACCACTAAGTTTATATCTCAATTGAAATGCTCAACTGTCATTAAAATCTGACCCATACGTGCCACATTTCGTGAAAGAAACTAATGTTAAAACAACACACAACATTTAGTAGCCGAATGTCCATTTTGAACCCCCAAAAGTACTGTATGTTGAAAGAGCTTACAGTTCATAACAAAGTATCCAATCTATTATGTTTATTGTACAGATGTTGTCCTTTGGCTGATATAAACACCTTTAGGGCATATTATTACATTAATTTAGGACAGAGCCAGAGTATCCAATATGAAAAGTATACTCTGGTCAACAATGTTGAACACGCCTTAAAAAATGGCAGATTCTGTTTTGAGGGGGGCAAATTCAAGACTGGAATATGTTATTGAGGCCAAGAAGTTGCAGAATGGAGGTATGTTTCTACAGTAACCACTAGTAATGGTTAATTGTTTAGATGTCCAGGTTATAGGCTTAATAAATGTGACTTTTACAGCCTTTTGAAAACAAGTTGAGAGAACAGAGCTGTGCTGCTGGCTGCCAAAAAATTCAAACATTTAAAAAAGTTTAATCAAAACAAAAACTCAGACACTATTAGTAATCAGTTTACTTAAGCAAAGCGAAAATTTAACCAAAAAACTGCGCATGCCTGTGACTTGTAAACTAATCGAATATTTAATAGCCTAGCTAATTCACGCTAATGCTGTCTGGTAATAATTATTAATAAAGTCAAACACAAACCAAATCAACTTTGAGTTTCCAACACTTACCGTTGTTTTTTATAGATTACCAAGTACTTTAAGTGAAGTGTTCCTCTGCAAGGTGAGCAATTTATCATACGAAGGTTGGTTTCGACCAGTTGCTTCTCTGCCGTTCAAAGATGATAACCGGAAGTAATGTACGTCGTGCTATATTTATAGATGCGCCACCAAAACAAAGTTGAATGATCTAGTAGCTTAATTTATAGCATAGTTAGTTTAAATTCTGTTTTTTATTTATATTAAATATTTTTCTTATGTAAAGGAAAACAATAGAAATCGCTTTTTGATGCTGTAATTTGATTTTATGAATCCATTATTTACCAAAAATAAAGCCAAAAATAAGCACAAAAAACATAGGCAATACTTAATAGCCCTTTACTGCTTCCATAGGATTTAAAAGGGGAAGCTGCAACTATGTGCTGCTGATTATCAGCCCTTGATTATACAGTAAAAAAAAAGCAGATGTGAAGAAACCTGTAAAAGCAGAGGTTTTAGCAGTTTGACAGCATTCGGGTGTGTGTTAGCACAATCCAACAGGGAAAGACATAAGCAATTTCTAAGGGCATTTTCACACCTTGGTGCATTTGCCCTAGTCCAAATCAACAGCATTTTGCCCTCAGTGTGGTTTCTGTTTACACAGAGAAAAATCCAAGCACACCACAATAAATCATGTGAGAAAGGTTGCCAGGAGAAAACTTCTTCTCGCTAAAAAATATGAACAAACCAAAGACTTCTGGAGCAATGATGTATGGATGATGAGACCAAAGATACTTTTTTTTAACTTTAATGTTCAGTGCCACATTTGGCAAAACACCAGAATGGTTAAAAATAAAATAATCAAGTTTTGGAATGGCCTAGTCAACCCATTTGAAATCCTGTGGCGGGACCTTAAGAAAATCACAAATAAACTGACTTAATAACTACTGAATATTGTAGTCAAAAATGAGCCATTTTCATCAACAATGGTGTAAGAAACCGATCAAAGTCATACAGGAAACAATTTACTTGTTATTGTTGCTAAACGTGGATCCACAAGCTATTGAATTATGGGGAATTTTAGTATTGCCCATGTTTTGTTTGTTTTGTTTGTTTTTTTTTTCCTTTGGCTTCATTTTTGTTTTGTTTTTCACAACAACACAAAGAGAGGGCTCTAACTTTTGCACATGACTGTAGTTGCTGTCAAGGCAAGATAAATCAAAAGATTGCTATCACTATTTAGAGAGGTTTTTTTTCCATAGTAGCAATAGTTGAATACTGTGAATAACGACAACTGTGGAAGGTCTGTACTGGCGTCATCATTATGCT
The DNA here is from genome assembly GCA_900302695.1 of Helostoma temminkii. Lineage (NCBI taxonomy): Eukaryota > Metazoa > Chordata > Actinopteri > Anabantiformes > Helostomatidae > Helostoma > Helostoma temminkii. The sequence goes on along the minus strand of OMLM01005289.1, from coordinate 40,589 downwards.
GATAGCATAATTGCTGTCATTCATTGATTGATAGGCAGAAAGTGGCTTGGGAGAATGAGATTTGAGGGAGAGACTGAAGGGAACATTAGTTTGAGGTCACTAACCTCAAGCCCAAAGGGAAATAAGAAAGACTAGAGAAGAATAATAAAGGGGCAGTAAAGTAAGTGTTGGTGATCATTAATGCTTCCTGGAAGAAATTGGACATAATTACACCTCTTCTCCAAGTTTAAGCTGTTTAATGATGTTGACAGTTCTCTTTCTGTGCATTAGATGGCGCTATACTCCTTATAATGTGATGAACTGAACCTACAGTCAAATCAGAATATACTAAAGTCAGCATAACTGGGACAAAGACTCAGCATAATTGCTATTAACAAGCTAAATACCATTTTGGTTTTCATCTAAATCACAGCATCTGTTGCATGGTGTACATTTTAAATGTAGTTGGAGAGCGTCACAAAAGCAAAATTCAGAGGACCGATGCGCAAGGGAAAGTGTTGTCAGCAACATGAAGAACAGTTTAATACGCTTCTTAAGAAACATGTGAGACACCAAATTACTGCAACAAAGTAGAATATAATTATTAATTAAAGTACAAAATGTAAAATCTATTGAAATGAACACCAGTTCCATCTTTGTAATGTACTGTACGTGGTTTAACAGCTAATCAGTTTTGGAGCAACCTGCATCATTTTTGGTGACATATACAGATATTTATCCGTGTATAGAATTTGTCTGACGCAGCCTCATACTTGTGATACCCCACGACGCTGTAAAGATTGGCTGGTTTGCTTCATCTATTCGGAGTTAATATCACACAAGTCCAGTGTTGTCATTTTTAATGAAGATGCATGGTGCTAACAGGCTTACATACTGCAGCCACTTCGCCTTCTTGGTGTACTTTTTTATAATACATATGTCAGCTCCCAGATTTATGAACTGCAGCAAGTGAGTTTTGACGGTGCTCATGAAGAATTTATGTGATCACAGATTGATTGAATATGGTGTATAAAGCTAAGAAATATACACTGTAACAAGTAGTAACAGAAGAAATAGAAATACATATACATTACATATACATCTCCCTAAACATCGTTCCAAGTGAAGATGTGAAAATAGCTGATTAGATCTACTGTACATAATATTTCTCTAGAGAAAACAGTTTTTAAGTGCACATCTACTGTAGAAACACTGACTTTGTACTGAAATCTGCCTCTTTTGCTTGCTTGATTTGAACCTTTAGACTTAGATGTCTTCTGTGTCACAGTGACATGTATGTTGGACACACTGCATTAGGTTTACACTGAATGCACAAAATAACAAAAACAGCTATATTTTATTCTTCTTGTTTGGATCTTGTTTTCCCAGTTTCTTGTTTGTCTCCCGCTCTTTCCCTGTTTTGTCTTTTTGTCTTTAATCTCGTGTGTTTTGAATTCTATGTGTGAATGGTTTAATGCTTGCCTCTCTCTCACTCTCTCTCCTGTAGTATAAGTTGGTCAGCATAGTCCTGGATCATGTTCTTCATATATGTCTACATTCTGTCATTCTTATTGTCCATATTGTAAATCAGTTATGTTACTTTATTCTTTGCTCCGTGCTCACAACATCTATTGCATTTTATGCCATTTCGACAGAGTGATTATTCATCAGTTCCTCTTCCTTAGCAACTGATGACTTACTTATTTCCATTTTTAGAGTGTTTTTGGCATTGTTCGGTACAAATAGGTTTTACTTCACTCTTGGAGCAGTGGTATGTAATTGGAATTATTACTCCATAAAGGTGTATAGGTTGTACAATATGAGCTGCATAAAATATCACACAGGAAATGCTTTCTCACAGCTCCTCCAGAACATGGTGACCTGAGCTCCACATCAAAATGGAAAATCTTCTGCACCTGACAGAGTTCGTCTGACAGGAGAACTGTCTCATTATAAGTGACTCATTATCTCATCTACTCAGTGTGTGCGTGTGTGTGTGTGCATATCAGTGTGACATGGCATTTACATAATTTAGCCAAACACACTTTGACCATCAAAGGGGAGGTAAGTTTTATAAATTGCCCATAAAGTGACAACAATGGGAATGGACATCAGCGTTTTACTAAATGTGACAATTTTCTGACCTTTACTGCATGTCCACTGTTGTAACTCACACGCATGCTCACATTGTCTTTTAAGATGTGACAACTTCTCTCTTTCTCTTCTCTTGAACTTTCCTCCTCTGTGTTCACGGGATCTATTATTCTGTCAGCTCTTGACGTGTCTCTATCTCACTGGAGAACCCTGTTCTCAGCCCCAGTTTTCTGATTTAAATAGGTGGTGTGGGTATGTGAGCAAAATACCACGTTTTCCACTGGAGTGGCTGTAAGGATGATATTAATTAGCATAATTGCAATGACCATGTGGACAGAGATTATTGTGTGGCTGCTAGGCTGTCTCTTCTATTGTAGCTCCTCTTAGAGCCTGTGGATTGCTCATTGACTCACCCAGCAGTAGTGTTTCCTAGCAACGCCTCTTGAATGTACTGTACAGTACTTCCCCATCTCATGGGTGCCTTTAATAATCTGCTTTGCTATTTCCATGTAAGTGTTGTTAAAAGATTTATGGTGCATTTGAAAGTGTGCTGTTCTTTCACTTTATGGCAGTAAATAGTGAAGGTTCAAAAGATGAAATTTAGTTTACAACAGGGCTTTTTCCATGCATGTCACTTTATGAAAATAAATTTATGTGAGAAAGTAAGAACTCCGGTTCACACATCAAAGCAAAAAATGCTGAAGGATGAACTGATGAAGGAGATGCCTCTAAATTATATCCGTGTCCTGCTGAAGAATGGCTTTGACCTGGGCAATTTTATTTACTGTGCCACTGTACTAATAGACAGTTTAGATCATTTCACTGAGAGACCACATTGTTACGGCAAAGCTGCCTGAATGCATACATCATCGTGTTACACAATGCAACTATACTGTGGCCTTAATCTGGTGTATACGGTAGAGAAGTGCTGCACATTTGAACTAAATGCAATAGTTCACAGGTTCACAATAACACAGCCTCACAGCCTATTTAAAGGAGTGCAGCAGAAAGCTGTGAGCTGAGGCTAGTAGGAACTAAGAAAGGGTATTTGTTAGCAGGTGATGAATGCTGGCATTACATGTACTGTTGTTGCCTCACTCCGATTGTGAAATTTATGGTCCATATAAAGGCCTCATCATGTGGCTGACAGACAGTATATATTCTCCAGGACAGGAGATCATGACTCCTGTTGCCTTTTGAAACTGCGACTGAGATTTCTCTGAATCACCATGCAGGGAATCTGTCTGTATGTGGGTTGATATGTAGACCTCTAAGATTTGTTCTTGGCATGAAATAGCAATATATGTGCCCTTGTGTTTTTATAGTTTGTATTTTCCACCACCCTCTTTTTCGACACCTTACCTCTAACACACCCCATCACTGACACAAAATATATTTTTCAGGGTGTTGCCATGCTACAATGTCTAACTAACTTGACATGTATAAATATTAGGGTCTATAGCTTCACCACAGCAGGAGGCCGTTTTCCCTTTCCATGTACATCACCACTTCATCACACAGTTTTGTTTTGTTCATGTCTCATGCTGAACTTCCTCTTCCTCATGTTCAGACTTTACCTGCACCCATGATTTGTGTTTGTGATTGACTGCGACCAGCATCTTAGTGTTAGATCCAGACTTCTAATTCTGTTTCAGTTATTTTCTTATTCCATATCTCTTCACCTTTTTCTGCCCAGTACTTTTCCCTGAGGTGAAGAAGATGTTGTGTGCCATCTGGCTGACTTCACAGCAGACTGACAGTCTGTTGCAATCCTTTTGTGACTCCATGCTGCATACTGTTCATCTCACTGCCAAAAACCCTACAGAATTTCTTTTATTGTAACCAGAGTCCAACACCTAGTAAAATCTCTCCAGCTTTGTTGTATTAGAGATAAGGTCCCTTATTATGCTACTACAGGTGACATAGATTACTTATTACTTATTATCAGAATAGGGGATTTTGTTAACATTCATCTTGCATGCTTAATCACGCCATAGTGTCAGTGAATACAGGGAGGAAAATATGACACTAATATTGCTAAGATTCTCTCGAAATCTCAGCCTTTATGTAGAGTAAACTAGGTTTCTTGTAGTATATAAATAATAAAAGGTTGAAATATTCCAGGAAATGCAGCATGTTTTGCAATGTAACTCTACAATGTGTTGTAATTAAGTCATCAGGAGGCATATTTACTGGACCTGGACATGGTGCTAATGAGCCCCCTCAGCTGTCCACTGTGGTTACTTTCAAAGCCAGGTGGTTCTCTTTGGGTGAGGATAAAATGAAATAAAGAAGTGTGAGTCAGCAGTGAGTCTTTGCAGCAAGGTGATTAGAGGTAGTCAAGACCCTTTCTGGGAGCAAAAGATTAAGACGATGCTACTCTCTCATCTTCCTCAAAGCCAGAACCATTTGATGTGGCCCCTACAGGCTGCCCAGGCAGAGCCAATATTTTCCGGCAGCAGATCTCAAATGAAAATACACATATTCAAATATGTTTTGATGAGAGTGACTATCATTAGAAGATAAATTGAACGATTGCCTTGGCACGTCACAGAGTGCATTTGAAATTCCTTCTGCTGAGGATTTGGCAACAGAATACATTTTATGTGTCCAGAGCCAAACATTTGCAAATACAAAGTACTGTAGTTTTTCTGACACTGGTGTATCAGCCTTTATAATCCATGTATTTAGAGTTTCTCTAAAATCACTGAAAGAACAAAGCATGTGCATACTGAGAGCTAAAGTGATAAGTAATAAATTGGACTGATACAAAATTGATTTGAAACTGCCTGAAACGGAATCATTTTTCTATAATCAAATTATCATAAGTAATTAGGAAATACATCCTGCTACTAAAAATAATAAAATATGGCATGTCTGACTGCTGGCTGAGACAGGACTTTGTTAAAAGCTTGAAAATAAAAACGACTCAAAGCTGTGCAAAAAAGTTTAACAGTGCTAAGCATCTTTCTTTCTTAATATTTTAAAATTAAAATAAATTGTTGATTGATTAATTGAAAAATAATTCACATATTGAAATTTTGTTCCATTGTTAGTTAGGCCTACATACATGAGATACATAGAATTTCAATGGGATAGCAGTTTAAAAAAAAAAAAACTCATCCCACAACTTTTGTTGAAGGTTTTGTTGAAGGTCTCTGTTTTTGACTTGGTTTATCTTAAATACACACATTTCCTTTGGTGACCTTCAGGATTAAAATTTTTAATCCTGTTATGCATTTTTCTATATGCTGATTACTTCTACCTTATCAAAGGAAGGTCAGAGCATGCTCAGTAAACTTATACAAACAACTCGTTCAAACACCTTGTTTGTCAGATTCTATTTGGTGCTTGATTTGGCATCCTGTAAGTGTATTCATTGTGCGTACAGTACTGTGTGTGTGTGTGTGTGTGTGTGTGTGTGTTGTGCATGTGATGTGATGTGCATGTTTTATATTGTATAAGTGCATGTTCAGTATGAGCAAATGTTCCTCAAAGGCCCATTACATATTCCACTTCCATATGTCCCTCATATATTAGTCAGGGGGATAATCGTATTTAAGTGAGCCTAGCAGAGGATTTAAATAGAGTGTTGCTATGTGGGGATATTACATTAACTACAGTTACATGTTACTTGTTTGTTTGATAATGTGCCATTTGGATGGCAAAGTGGTGAAATTGCAGTGGCCTTTAATTCATGTGATATGTTTTAGAAGGACAATTATTTATGATCATTGACAGTTGTATAGGCAACAAACCAAGTGGTTTAGATAAAAGGTTGTTTTGAAGGCATTCATACAGCCAAGGTCTCCATCCTTCATTGCTTTCACTGATTTCCTGATGTAGAGATGGTCATTGTGCTGTACATAGCTGATGCCATTAGCACAGATACAATAAACATGAGCCATGAGCCGGGCACTGGAATAAAATAGAACAGATGGTAAGCATATTTTGAGCTGAGCCAGAATGAATAATTCCCCCAACTGATGACACAGCAATGCCAGCCACAGCTTTGAAAACTTCCAATTTGTTATGAGTGAAGTTTTATTTTGTCTATCCTAGTCATCTTTTCCATTTTTTATCTAGATGTCACAAACCTTGGAATAATATATTTTAAAAGATGGTTTTAACAAATGTTAAGTCAAAGTGTAAAAATGTGTGAATTAGCACAGAGTAAAAATGGCAACACTCACAACATCATCCTTAAATTGAATCCCACCAGTTTGCACTCCTCTCACTATTATGATCTTTGTTTACCTTTGTAAGCAAGCTAAGGCTGTGTAAGATATTTTGCTTTTACTAACATTATGTTTTCCAGATTCACATGCTTGTCCTTGAGTAGCCCTTAGACCTACCTGTCTGTTTATATAAGAGGCACATTTTCTATTTTAAATCCACTTCAAAAAGTAACACACCTTAAAATACTTTTTTCTTCAACGTCATAAATTTTTAAAAACCATTGTATTACAAACTTGCCACATCAGCTCTCATATTCAAGTAAGGGCCTGGGTTTTGTCACTTCACTGGTCACTGCAAATTAAGCTATGACCTTGTACAGTCAAAAATGTGCTTTAAAAAGCTCAGCACTGTCCATAAATTTGAATTTAGCTCATGGCACTGGCAAGCACCAACACTAACTCCTACTAACAGCTCATTGTTCATAGTATTTTTTCTCCTTCTTCTTCTTTCTGAATGATGATAGGTTTTGACATTTGATGATATGGCATCCCCACCAAACCACCATAGTCATTAGTTCTCCAGCGTGGGTTTTTTTTTGCAGTCAAGTTTTGTTTGACTGCATTATACATTACAGTTGTTGAATGATTTATTCCGTCTGACAAGTAGCCCATAATTGAATGTAGCTTTCAAACGCAATGCTGTGAAAGCTCACACTCACACTCGCCCTCGTTCAAGTTCATTTCCTCCAGGAAGGCTGCTCCCCATCCTATCCCAATTAAGATTGTTTTTGTATAGCTCCAGTAATACAATAAAGATGGGGGATATAAAATTGTAAGTGTGAGAAAACCAATTAGGTTGTATTTTATGCACCAGCATTTCTAAGAAGTTTTGTTTTTGATAAACAGACCAGTCAGTTATTCTGTTGACTAGATCTAAACACATCAAATGTCTTAAATGGACTTACATCTTGGTGCAAAAAAGTGCAAAAACTACATAAAATTGAAACACCACTGCATTAAATTTAAACAAACCCAATACACAGTGTATTGTCCAATACAGAGTTCCATGTCACGCATCCCACAAATGCAGGAACCTTGTATCATAAGGGACCTTTCCGTCCTAAGTTTATCTTTATCTTCATTGTCCTAGCCCATGTTACCTATTGATCTCACCAGTCCTTCAAAATAACAGCAGGGAAAGCAAATTACGGTCCTTTGTACTTGCATGACCCTGACATAAAGGAAGACAGAGAGGAAAAGACGACAGGGTTCATTCTGCAACATTTAGTCCAATCAGTTCCCTGAGGCTGAACGACGATGGGAGGGTTGAGTCCTGTGGAGAAGTGAAGTGGAGACTGTAAGCTTGCTCTGTTTTTCTATAGCATCAAAAACATGTGTGGGTGAAGCGCATTATGAATTACATGCAGAGCTATGAAGAAGAAAGCCATTTAGCTTATAAGCACATGGCTCTTCACCATCATGCACTACTGACTGACACTTTTGTCATAACGCATCCAGCATGGATTATCAATCAATTTGTAGCATCAGTTTTGAAAATGTTTACTGAGGAGACACAAAAATCTGTAACAATCATGACAATATATTTAATAATGCAACGAGTAAAGAGTAGAAACATCAAAATTGTGAATTTTATAACATGTACTGTACAGTAGCGGTGTTTGGGTGCATTTTTGGCAGCATGTAAACATCTGTCTACCTGGGGAAGAGTCCAGCACTGTTTACAACAAAGCTAACAAATAGTGTTGACTCCTGAAATATTCATTCCACTACCATAGCAGACACTCAAAAGACAATGATGAGGTGAAAAACTGTGTGACTTTACCCAGCCAAGTGAAACCAGTTTTAAGTCTAGTGTGCGTTTTACCCCTTCAGCTTAAAATATATTGTATGTAGAAGCTATAAATAAAACCCTCACTCCTATAGAAAACATAAAGTTCAAATTAAAACATGTGAAGTCCTGGTAACAAAGGGATGTAATGTAGTCTAGTTGCAGTTGCTAGGTAACAACTGCTTCAGGGGAAACCCTCATTATGAAGTATTTAAAACACATCATTAATTGCTAATTTGCAGATGGAAGTATTTGAATATTTATCTTAAACACCAGCATTCACATCAGCAAATTCATGTGTGCATTTAATTTGATTTCATTGTGGTTGGATCCTTTTGTAAAGCGATACAAACATTGCTTACAAATTGCCTCGGTGAATATTAGAATTGATTCACACGGTTTGCGTAAGCTAAATGATGGGAACTGTTTTGTTTGCTTGATCAAAATTGTTCATGTACTATATGTGGCTCTTCCAAGAAACAAAGACACACAGTTATGTACAATCTCTTTTCCTTAGCTCCACACTTGTCAGGCTGTTGCCTCCACAGCCACAGAGCTGAGGATGCTGCCGAGAATCCGCCACCCTCGTCTGAACAGGCTTATTTTTAGCAGGCATGGATTGTGAGAGAGCACTTGTTTTATTTCAGTCCTATTGGCTCTGCCTGAAGCACCACAATTATTTGGTGCCCTTCGAGTATGCAGAGTCATTTTCCTCAAGCATACATCCACCACATGGATGAACAAAAAGTGGTAGGCTTTATGAAGGTTCACTGCAGCTCACTGAAACATCGCTTTTCGTGATGTTACAGAATAAGCAAGTTAATTCTGGGGTAATTTGTCAAGGCTGGAATTTTGTATTTTACCTGTGTTCACACATTAAAAAACATTTTTCATTTTATTGTCTGAAGACACAAGGTACAAATCCATTACACCAAACACACAAGAAATTAAATTAAACCATAAATCATTCTCCAGTTTCATTGTTCTGTTTTCTTTTTTCATTTTTCTATGATATTGGGTTTTATTATTTCTTTCTGCTGAGGATCACATCAACTAGGTGTCATGCAGTGACTTCCCATGGCTGGAAAAAAAGATCCTGCACTGCCTGTGCTTTCAAAGCAATATTTTTGGCAAACAAGTATAACAGTTTCAGATTCATCTTAAAGTAAACATGAAATGGAAGGGAGCAGATAAAGTGAGCATCAGGCACGCAGGCTTAGTATTCTACAAAGAGAGTGGGCTTGGTGTGATGTGTCCTCCTCAGCTCTTTTTTCCCTTACTGTTGGCGACTAAAACAGAGATGGATTTTGACTCAGGTGCAAACTGATTTGCAGGCACCCACAACAGCCCGTTATCTCATAAATACAATACACCAGAGACGAGGCATCTGTTATGGCTGTGTAAGTGTGTGTGTGTGTGGGTGTGTGGATGTAAGAGTATGCAGGGCTGTGTTTGTGTGTCTATGAGTACATTGATGTTTTAGCATCATTTGTCTTCTCCACCTTTGCGTTACCACAAATAATGCTAACGTAAAAATAATGTTTTGGCAATACACTGCACAAAATAGGTAAAAAGGGGAAGACTGAACCCTATGTAGATGCCAGAGTGCTTAACCCAGCAGTGTGCTGTCTCGAAAGCAGTGGCAGCTGTTTCCACAATGAATTAACAACGTATTGCCAGAATCGGAGGCAAGGGATAAAGAGGAAAAGTGCAAATGTAAAACAAGTCATGACAGAATCTGACAAGAGACAGAAATATCCTCTCTCCCCCTCTGGTGATCTCTTTTACACTCTCAACCATTTTAATCTCCCCTTTAATACCAGCCCTTCCAGACTCAACTTTGATCACTGTCATTTTGCAAACTTACAGGACTGGAAGGATTGAGACAAATGCATTATTCATCCCACACATCAATTTGGGTCTTCTCTCCTGCACGTAATGCACTTTTCTCATTTCTCTTTCAGTTTTGTCTTTTCTTCAGTTTGCACTGTCATAAAATGGCAGTGATCTTTGGGTAACTGAAAAGGTCTTCAAACTTAGGGACTAACTAATGCCACAAATTCACCTAGGTTTACCTGAGTGAATGTGAATAAAAAGTAACATCACAGTTTGTAAGAATATACTAAATACTCAATGTAGATAATGAGAATTCCCAGTTCAAGTTTATGCTTAGTGTCAAAAGGCCCATTATAAACACCCATATATCTGTTTCAGGGTCATAACTGCATTGACCTGCAGTGAGTACTTAGCTTCCCATAACAATTTCGCCCTCAGTACTGTAAATCACACCCAAAGTTCATGAGTTAACATCCGCTGCAATAAAATTGATTTGAAAATTACTACAGAGACCTTGAAAGTTGATTTACTCTCTGATCAGACAGCAGAACGGCTTGAGACAAATGTGAAGATTTGAATGAGGTCACAATGTAAAAACATCTGACATACAAAGGTACATAACCAATTCCAAAAATGTTAGGATGTTGTGTAAAATTTGAGATAAAACAGAATGAAATTACTTGCAAATCTCATAAATCAAATTTTTTTAACAATAAGACATACATAGAAAGCAAAATGAGCAAATCTATCATTTTAAGAAATAAATAAGATAATTTTGAAATTGATGGAAGCAACACATATCGGAAAAATAAAACGACATTTTGCAACTGATTAGGTTATATGGCAACAGGTCAGCAACATAATAACATAACATGGTATAAAAAGAGCATCTTAGAAAGTCTTTCAGCAGTAAAGACAGGCAGAGGTTCACCAATCTGCGGAAATCTACACAATAATGTATCAGCCAATTTCAGAATAGTGTTCCTAAACATAAAAATTTAAAGAATCATATCATACAGTATCTACACTACATAAAATCATCAAACCAAAAGAACAAGGTCGAAATGCAATATTTGGATGGATTTTCAGGTCCTCAGATGGCACTGCATTAAAAACAGGCTTGGTTTTGTGATTGACATCTCTGCATGGAAATCACTGTCTGTGAACACAGCTCCCTTGCCATCCAATAATGTAAGTTAGATCTCTGTCATCATATACAAACATGCTCCAGAAGCACCAAAGCTCATTTAAGATGGTCTGGGTCAACATGGAAAACTGTTCTGTGGTTAGACAAATCAAAAATTTGAAATTTGAAATGTTTGGAACCCATGGGCGCCACATGTTCTAGAGATGAACCTTCCAGGCTTGTTATCAACACTCAGTTCAAAAGCCTGCATCTCTGATGGTATGAGTGTATGGACAGCTTGCACATCTGGAAAGGCCCCATCAAAGATATATCCAGGTTTTAAAGCAGCATATGCTCCTATACAGAGGACATTTTTTAGGGAAGGTCTTGCATGTTTCAGCAGGACAATGCTAAACAACATACTGCCGCTAGCACGACTACACAGTAGAACAATCCGGGTTCCTGAATTTTCCTGAACATTTCATTAAATTAAATATTTTCATTAAATTAAATATTTGGTGCATCTTGACCATGGTCCTGTACCAGTCTTTTTGAGACTTGTTGCCATCAATTTCTGAATTATTTTAACAATTAATATTTGGATGAAATTCATAATTTTATTTAGTGTTCTGTTGTGAATGAAATATTGATTTATGACAATTTCAAATCAATTCATTATTTTTTTATGTCAATTTCACACAGTGTCCCATTTCTTTTAAAATTGGGGTTGTACAGTGACAAGGAAAAAAAATTTTTTTTTTTGATGAAAAATTTGTTTTTGGTTCTATGTATAAATTGATCATGAAATGTGATCTGATCTACATCAAAGTCACAAACATCAACAAGCACAATATTTCTAACCTGATAAAACACAAACTGATTACCTTTCATGTCTTTATTGAACATTCCTGTTAAACATACAGAGTGATAGCAACCGTGTTTTACTAACAGGTTGACACATGTTTTGCAGAGCTTTCTAGCTGTGGATTAAACATGAACAATGTTCAGGAGGAACTTTGGACCATTCATCCTTACAAAGCTGCATCAGCTAAGACACACTATTTGTGTGAAGGGCTTTCTTGAGTTATAAAATATCCCTTTTGGGCTGAGGTCTGGCCTTTGGTTAGATTACTCCAAAAGGTGGAGTTTGTGCCTACGAAGTCATAATACTGTATCCTGTAGGATACCTTAATTAACTTCATCACACCATGTGTAAAAAAAATAAAATAAAATCACTGCAGCCCACCTGAAGCTTGCCAAAGCTATGGAATGCTACTGGGAAAAATATTTATGGACAGATGAAACTAATTGGTTGCAGGATTACACATGGTGTAAAAAGAATCCAACAGGATAATGTCAGGTAACTGCAAACACAAAAGTAGCTGGGGGGTGACCCCAAAATACTGAAAAAATCTACTAATGGCTTCAGGCCCACAAAAGGAACCTTTCACGCCCCAGACCACAACTAGGTGTCCTAAAATGGCTGAGCAGAAGCAATTCTGTAAGGAATAATAGTCCACAGCTACAGGAAATTCTTACTTGAGGTTAATGCTGCCAAAAATGGGTCAACAAGTTATAAACACATTGCTGCCATTACTTTTTTCACTATCACCCCATGTTTAATCAGCTTAGAAATATTTTATCTGTTAATAGTTTGTGACTGGTAAAGATCAGATCACATTTTATGACCAATTTATGCAGAAAACCAGTAAACCGCAAACAGTGCCATTACTTTTTCTTCACTTTATGTGGCAGTGACACAATTTAACTGTCAGTCCAACAAGATTATATTTATATGTTATAGCTGGGCTCATACTGACAGACAGCTGAATAATAGCTTATAAATCTGATGGGTTTTGATATCTGATAAAACACACAGAATGGCAACAGGACACATCTGAAGCCTCCATCAGATACAGGAAGGGAAAAATCTTAAAGAAAGAGATAAAGAAAAAATGCTTAGGGTGTAGCATGGTGGAAAAACATTCACTTAATTGACACTAAGCCCCACCCTTTTATTTAATGTTGTTATGCCTGTCAAGTGGCCCTTTCTTACACGGCACATACACAGATAATGATAATAAAGTAGGCAGATATACAAATATGAAAGTATTAAAGTTTGAGACAATGGGCCCATGACTTTCTTTTCGGCATTTAACCTTTGTCAGCCAGAAGTGACTTATCACCATCAAATTTTATCAGATGTAAACAACTAGGTTATTAAAGTAAATTTACCTGCATGTTGACAATCAATCGATTACACTTAAATGTTGCCTGTTCACTCATATTAATATAAAAACCTTTTAATAAATATGTAACCAAGAGACTTAAGGTGCTTAAGTAAAGAAATGCTATATCTTTAGTTGTCTAGCTTTTTGTGTTCTATACACAACTACTTCCATCAGTTTTTACCATCTAAAACCAAAAAGAATAGTTTACAAGTAAATGCTTTCTAGGAGAGAGATCAAAATGTGGGTGTTATTACCTCCATATTTAAACAATTATCCCTTCTCTCTGATGGCCACCTTTTTACCCTGACTGTTATCATATCACATTTTTTCAAATATAACTCAGCCTTAAAGTTGCAATTCAAAAGCACATATTCAGCATCATCACATGGTGATGATGCAGCCATTTCTCTAGTATTGCAGTGTAGAGGTGGTGAGGCCTAGCGTTACAATAAAGTACGAGGAAAAAATATACAATGAGATTCCAACATAACATACCCATGTTTAGCTTGAAGAAGCAATAAAAAAAAATATGGTGTATTTAGGCTTTACTGTTCTCATAAAATAAAATAAAAAATTCTAATATGAGATTGATAAAAACGATCAGTTTGTTTGGTAAACATAACACACTTTCAAATAAGAGTTTGGCTAGAGTTGTTGGAGTGGAAACTCATCTAAAGATAATGACAGAGCCGCTGACGTTTGTTAATTACCACCATCCACATTCTATAAATCTGCAGTAAATATGGGTCAACATACTGTACAACCTGTACACTTGTCTTAAACTTTGCAAATTTATTAGCTTATATGTGGCATGTATCCTGAAATCAGGGTTTTTATGTTAACACTACCCATGGAAGTAGGCCTTATAAAATTCCATGATATTCATGTTGCATCTGAAATGAAAGGTCAGCCGTGTTACAATTCAGTTCAAAGGGAAAATCGGGACATTTGTCTTGTTTCACAGTTTGTCACGCAGTGCAAACCCACCAGCAGTTTGGTCTTATGTTGTACCATTCTTCACATGCGATGTGTCATGTTTCACCCAGTCTTGATGCTGACACACTGTGAAGTGGGCTAAGAAGTGAGAGGAGTGCTCAAACAGCCAGTTACCACACCATATTTAACTTTGAATGTTAAATGAAGTTTCATTCACATCGTCTGTTATAACAACAAAGAAAGGATGTGCAAGCTTCTAACTATTCCTTTTAAGAAATGAGAACAATAAGTACCAGGGCACCATTTTGAATAGGTAGAAGGTGTAAAGGGAAATAGATAATGCTCCTATTTAACTGCAAAATTATGTTTTATGCCTGTAGTCAGCAAGCAGCTATTTTCTTTGCCACAGGCTGAGTCTGTGTTACATATTATATGTCAAAAAACAAATAAAAACTGATAATGAAAATTATCAAAACATCTCTCAGAGAATTCAGTTTTTGTGGAATGCTAACAAGATTTAAACTCTGAATAATCTTAGTCTTGCCTCCTACTACAATCCTCCCACATCTTCCAAATACAATTGAGTCAAATATTTCGGTATTCAAATGTTATTTCTGTGGAGAGGCATTAATGACAATGCCAGATATCTCACTTTTCTTGTCACAAAAGACAAACAATGAATAAAGAAATATGAATAAATGACATGTAGAGCAAAGATCTCCTTGGTGATAAAGAGCAGACCTGGCGAGACCTAAAGGTGTAAGGAGCCAGAGGATAATACCATTAGCTGTTTTGATATTCTGATTCATCCCATGGATTTATTTAGGAAAGTCAGATGTAATGGTTATCTTATGATAAAGACAGAATTAACCCAACTGACTGTGATGCCTACAGTCATGGCACCTACTTTATCTCCACATCTCTTTAAGGTATCTCTTGAATTACAGTTATTATTATTTACAGTGTACTTGACAGCAACACAGATTGAACTCTGAAATATGAAAAGCAGCAAGGATTTCACAGGGTATGATCAAAACAATGAAAGCACCAGAAGAAAAGACTTTTCGCAGTGACATTGGCTCTGTGTCATTGTGGGATCCTTTATCTGGCAGTTTTAGTCCAGATATAAAAATATATCACATCAGTTGCAGCCCTGCACTGTGTGTGTTGTCAATAAGGCAAGATAAATGTGCAAAAATAGCATGAGTGATTTGTTGTATCTGTCTGCAGAATGTATCATTGCCTATAAAAAGAGATCTGCAAGAGTCTGCATCCATGCCCCTGAGATTTTTGATGGGATTTTGGTCCAGTTATCTACTAGAGTGTAGTTCAGTATCACATCCCAGAATGTCATGTTTACCAGTGCTTTCTGTCTCTGCTTTTCCAAAGCATACAGTACATAAACATGTACCACAGAGACATTTACAGTGAAACAACTTTTATTATGGGGGGATGCACTGAAATTAAATTGTCAAGCATATAGAGGAATTGTTGCTTATCACAAAAGAATTGTACATTTTGGCATTTTGGGAAATACATTCGTTCACTTTGTAGATAAGAACATCACTACCATTCTCTTGTCTTTACAGTAATTGTAAAGCTACAGGGGGCAAATGGGCAAAACCACAAGTGGACTTTCCTCCCTTCAGAAAGAGTGATGCTAGCACTTGTTGATCTTGCTGGCTTTCTGGCTGTAGCTTTACATTTTCACTGTACAAACATGAATGCAGACTTACTCCCATAACAGCCGAACAGCAAAAATGTTTATATCCATAGCAATTGCTTAAAAATTAAATGCTTAGCTTTGGGTGATGATTACATGTATACAGTGTGGCAGCTGAAACCACACAGGCCAGCTTTTTACAGTGAGGTAATAGTGTTGTAGGTCTTCCATCATTTTGACCACCCCCTGCAATAGGCTTATTTTGAACACTTTTTTCATATGAACTGGAAAATCATGCTTCACATCTACTCAAAGTAGCAAGATGCTTAACAGTTATCTTAGATCTTTATTCCTGAAGAGACTGGGTATCATACAATGACTCTGATGCATTTAGAGAAAACCAGATTTTATGGCATGAATTCAGTAAACAGAATGTATATGGGGCTGTGGTAAACCCTGTGGCTAGATAAAGATTATATTCATTATAATATTATTGCTTTCATCACAGAGGAGGGAGAATATGGGCCCTTAAGACAAATGTTATAATGTCCTTTAAAGCCCACATCTAAATCTAACCAGTAACACCTAAGTTGAAAATTGGGAGTTTCTAGTGACCACACAGGCCTATTGTAGATTAAGTTGCTTTTGTTATACAGTATCATGAAAAAAAGTGATTGCACAGTACTGAAATACTGCCCTAAGCAGTTAATTTATGACACAATGCCCATATATGCTTCCTAATATAACAGGGTATTATATGATGATTGCTTTGTGCTTATCAAGTACAAGTATTGACTCTTTCAACTTAAGTGTTACTTTAATAAGCAAGTAAAAATTGCGTAGCATTGTGCCCAGTTCAGACAAGTCATATGATGCCAATAATGCGTTTTATATTGTAAAACACATCACGTAGCAACATACTCTACTGGATAACTAATAAAGTCATAAAGTCGCACATGGGAAAATAGCCTATATATGAAATACCAAAAATACAGCTGTGAACAAACATGAAAATGGAAAAAAGGTAATATAATTAAGGCTAAACATCTTTGTCTATTACCTTTGTATAGCTAAGTCAATAAGAGGAGCATGCAGTCAACATAACATTGCCAGTTTTACATTAAACAACAAAAGCAATCAACTCAAAACAAATGTATGTGCCTTTCGCCACCACAAATTAGAACCATGTAATGTAGGTTTTCCACATTGTAAACCATATGGCTTTGTGCAATTTTTCCACTGTCAGTAAATTCACCAATGAAATTGTTTTTGCAAAATAATATATCAATAAATGACATGCCAGCAATTATTGAGATTCTGTTCTACATGCGCTGTTTCTTACATGCCAGATTGTGCTAATTGTACATCATCCTAAAAAAAGTTAGAGGTCTTTCATCATAGCATGTCCACTTATATCCAGGGACAAATGTGCTCAACTCCATCACCCTACTTTATATAAGGTATTTGTGCACATATTCTACATTTATTTAATATAAGAATACTGTCCATTAATAAATTAGTAATAGTACAAGGTCTTTAGGTAAGGAAATAAAAGTGGATGGCATAAGTTAAAATATGTTGCCTGCTTTATGTAAAGCGATCTGAATTCATCTTTCTGAGTTTGGGGGGCAGGTGTCCGTCCATCCTGCCCCCTCCTCCCCCAGCCAGTCGCTGCAGCTTGGGAGGCAAGTCTGCCACTGATTTACTGATGGGCTCTGTGCTGATCTTGGAGGCCTTGCCAGCCTGCTTATCATCAGAGACACCAGGAACAGAGCTGATTCGCTGCAGCTTCATGGGCAGGTCTCCAAAGCTGTAAGTCATCTCTGAGGTGGTGGAGCTCATCCTTAGTAGCTTCTTCGGTAAGCCGTCCCGCCCAGTGATCTTCTGGAGTTTGGTGGGCAGCTTGGTGGTGCTGTCATTGTCCTCCAGGGTCTCCAGGCAGTCCAGGGAGCTGTTCTTCTCCCCACTGTTGCACAGAGATGGAGCCATGAGGGGCGAAGACAGGAGCAAAGCCTCCTCTTGCTCCTTCACGCTGTATGGAGGGGTTGGCACCTCGAATGTGGCGTGGAACTGAGAGTAGTCTACCTTAAAGAAACCTTCCTCCAAGGAAATAACTGGAAAGAAGCGGTGTCCCCACAGAACCTCATCCTCAGTGTAAGACGTCCTTGCTTGGCAGGTCATCCCTGTCAAATAGAGAGAAAAAAAATACAACTCACATTCAGGCTTCACAAATGACAAATTATGTGTCAGTGTCTTGTTGCAACCCAACACAGCAGAATCCTGATTTAATTATATACTTGGCACTGTTCCATGAGAATCAGCAACACGATATTCACTAGGACTACTGCCATTTTCAGATCACAAAGCAAACAATATTGCAAACAAAACTGCCTCAATGAATGAGTACTCTATTACAGAGCCAGCTGTCTAAATAAAAAGCTTTATTGATTTTCAGTTTCCAAACGTGATGTTTATGAGCAATTTCCAGCCGAACCTGAAAAATAATTACACATACAGCTGAATTATTTGGTGAGTGTGTTTTATAAGAATGGATAATTATTTAATGATAAAAGACCCAATTTATTCTGAAATTACTGTAGGATCCTGTGGCAGACTGCCAGTGTATTCAAGTACTCACAGAGAACATTTGATATCAGTATAATTTCTATAGTATTTAATTCTTGCTTTTTTTACATGAATACATACAAAATAGGTTAAGGTTGATTGTGATGTATCTTCTCCAAATAATGAAACATTTCTTGCTGTCTAACATAGTAAGTGGAAAATAATTTAATCAAAAACAGAAAAAGTTACATAAAGTATCACGTTCGCAAAATTGTTCAGCCTGAGAAAAGTCACAAGTGTAACAATTTGTTTACACACATTAAATTATGCAACTTGGAGATTATCAATATAATTCTAAACAAAAATCCTAATAACTTATAACTGTGCTCTGCAAAGTCAGCACCACATAGCAGATTATAAAATACTTATGAATAATTGTTCCCTCACAAGAGGCTCTGAATTAGACCCCTGGTTACCAACTCCTCTCATCATCAAATCATAAATTCATCATCAAATGAATCCAATTAACAAAATCATGAGCTTTGAATTAATGATTTTTTTCATGCAAAGTTCTTGGGTGCTTATTAGTGATCATTATTAATCAGCTGCTATCCA
>OMLM01005288.1:10818-50065 GCA_900302695.1 Helostoma temminkii | reverse complement strand
GTTATGTAATTTGCGTTCTCTGACAAACTGGAGCTCTGTGTGTGTGTGTGTGTGTGTGTGTGTGTGTGTGTGTGTGTGTGTGTGTGACAACAGAAAAATAATTTCAGATACAGAAGTGCAGCTCTCAGCTGACATGTCGCACATTATTTTACATCCACCACTTTATGGAAGTGACGCCTTGTTGTGTGTCAGCCTGTGATGTCGAACAGGGTTTTTGTTTTGTTTTTTAGTTCTGCAAATGAATTTAGTTTCAAAGAGATGCAGGCGCCTCTTTAAAACTGGAGCGCAGATTAATCAGGATGTTATCAAAGCTGTAATTAGCCGATTATTACGAATCATTAATTCACCTCGAGCAGCTTTAACGTCCGCACAACAGAGGCGACCTCTGTCCGAGATGTTCAAATGGGAGAAATGTCAGGGAGAGCCACAGAGGAGGGGTCGTTCGTCCAGCACGGACAGGGAACAGAAGATAATCAGATTATCACTGAGAACAATCTGAAGGAACATTGAGGATCATGGAAGCAGCAGCTAGCACTCCAGCATGAAGACCTGGAAAGGAGACGGACTAGACAAACACAGGAGGAGACGGGACAACAACAGAGAGAGAGGAGACACCTGGATGAAAGACCAGTAGTCCAGCGAGGAGAGAGAGAGAGAGGGCCGCACATCCCGAACCATCATCCGGCCTGTTGATGGAATTCTCCCTCATTTTCTTTGTGCAGTTAAAACAAAGGGAACAAAACTTTTAGCAGGTCTCACCTGCAGTTTGCACATAAATGATCTGTGAAAGTGCAGCTCTGCAGCGTGGATGATGATGTTATTAGAGCTGCAACAGTTACCGTCTGCATTATCTGATCAGTTGACAGAAAAATCATCAGTAGTAGAAGGAAAAAATGCCACAAACTAAAAACAAAATATGCCCTAAAGTGAATATAAACAGTCTGTGCAGACCTTCCCTGCGGTGAGCTGTTGCTCCTGGGGGAATTAAACCAGCCACTTTCTTGTTTCATATTGATGGTGGCGCTGGAGGCGGTTGGCCCGGCTGTGTGTTGGTGCTTGTGCAGGTTTGAGGAATCCCTGGGATCTTCTGTGTCTAGTGTTGCTGTTTCCGTGGAAACCGAGGGCTTTCCGCGCCGCGTTGAGTCTGCCCGCCTCGCTGTGCAGCAGCTACTCACTTGCACGGTTCGAGTGGGTCTCTGCGCACTCGACACGAGCACAGCGTGGGAACATTCATCCTACACCGATGTTTTAGCTTAGTTTTTTTTTTTTTTTTTTTGCAACAGAACAGCTTTATTTTTATATGTCGTCACTTTGCCAAGTGTGGTTGATCCAGCTTAGTGGCCCCTTAACAATCCACTGCTGCTGTTCAGACGGACCTGATGTAAACCAGGACTAGATACATGCTCAGTGCTGGACCGGTCCACAGTGCAGACAGTGGAGGGTTCTCTCTAGTCCAGAAGCAGATGCAGACACGGACACAGTCTCTTTTTCCCTCTCCGCTCTCTGATTCTAATCTGACGTCATTCTAAGCGTGTGTTTGTGTGCATGTTGTGTTTCACAATAGTGAAACAGCTAAGATTTCCTGAACCTTGAACAGAACCTCGTCTCCTCTTACATGCTCTCATCCTCTGCCCCAACATCTTTGGTGATGTCTGTAGTTTCCTCTTTAATTCTTAGTTTTATGTTTTGCATTTTCGGCTCAAACTGAATGCAGACAAAACCAAGTTAATTTTATTTTCTAAATCAAGGGAAGAATATTATAATATTATATTAGACATCTCAAAGGAAGGGAACAGATGTGGTCACTTATTTTAATTTTCATGTGTGGCTTGATGAAGGTCGTTCATTAAAGCAGCATGTTGAAGCCGAGCTGGAAGTTTCAGACCTGCGCCTTGTTTTTAATTAAGAGTCAGGAAAAGAGTGGTTGCTGCCATGTTTATCTTGATTATGAAAACCCATACAGTGTCTCCATATAATCAACACAGTTTATCAAATAGTATTGTGCTATAAACATTTAAGTCATCATCGACATAGTGGAGAGTAGGCTGGTTTTCTCTGTGTCATACATCTGTATCTGTTGCATGTCAGTCAACCAAGATTCAAGAAACTATTAATCCTATTTACTTTTCTTTGTAAAGTAAATAAGTAAAA
This sequence comes from Helostoma temminkii, assembly GCA_900302695.1. Classification (NCBI taxonomy): domain Eukaryota; kingdom Metazoa; phylum Chordata; class Actinopteri; order Anabantiformes; family Helostomatidae; genus Helostoma; species Helostoma temminkii. The sequence continues at coordinate 47,914 of OMLM01005288.1, read as the reverse complement.
TAAAGTGAGTACGGATGTAGACAAACGTCCTTCATATCTTATTTCACAATGCTCATGTTCCAGTTATTATCTTAGATGATTAGAAATGTGTTCCAGGCACAAATTAAAGTTAAGAACCTGGTTTTTCAGACTTAATTTGTGTAAACTGTGTTGGTGTTTTTTGGTAATTTGAGAATTTACACATTGTTATGTAGTTGTTTGTGTGTTTGATGATGTATTGTCCTTTATTATTCAGTTTACCTGATTGATTAAAATACATTTTCTGTTTCTTGCAGAAGAAGAGGAGCATGAAGAGAAGGTGCACATCAAGAGGGAGACGGAGCTTGTGGAACCTGTAACCTGTCAGCCAGTCAGAGTTAACCACATCATATGGGGAGATGACACTCACCGTCAACAGCCACACCACCCTCCTGCTCCTCCACCCCCATCTCTCCCACCCGCACCAGTCCCCATCGCTGTCATCCCAATGGTCCCAGTTGTCACTGCGACACCCTCGGTCCCCGCTGTTCCGCTTTCGACGCAGATCGCTGCTGCGGCGACGACGCTCAACAGCTCCGTGTCAGCCAAGAACGCGTCCTCCATCCCACAGCACCAGCACCAGCAGTCGTCCTCGCGTCACCTGTTGTGCGCCCCCCAGATCAAGGTGGAGACTAGTCCGCAGCCGATCGATCTAAAGCCAAGCCTACCCCAGCCTCAGCCTCAGGTTCAGATTCAGTACCCACCGTCTATGAGCACTAATGGCTCCGGCTCTCAGCATGCACTGGTTCCCCATCAAGCTCCTCCGACGTCTCAGCCGCGGCCGAATGGAGTGACGATGGAGGACATGAGGGGGATGGAAGGGAAGAGGAGACCAGGAGGGTTAGTTTATGTGTGTTTGTCAAAGTTAATGCATGAGCATTGGTGGGTTTGTGGTTGTATTTAGTCATGTTTTTTTCTTTTTGTTGTTTTCAGAGCGGGAACCAGAGAGGTGCACAACAAACTGGAGAAGAACAGGTTAGTCACAGTGACGAAAACTTTGCCGTTGTTGTAGTTGAAATAATTTTTTAATTCTAAGTGTGACTCTCATTTGTGGCTGTTTCCCTCCAGGCGAGCGCACCTGAAAGAGTGTTTTGAGACTCTGAAGAAGAACGTTCCAAATGTGGATGAGAAGAAAACGTCCAATCTCAGCGTTCTCCGCAGCGCTTTGCGTTACATCCAGGTATGTTTCTCAGCTTTCCCAGCAAACTGTAAACCTTCAGAAACTGGTCTGGTGTTTATCCATTTGCAAAGTCAGAACTGGCTTTGGTTCAGTGTAGTTGATGTAGTCTCTTGTGACGGTGATTAGTTGGCATTTGAAGCATTTTAACTCAGATTCTTATCAAGTGGAGCCGTTGTGACTCCATCCTGTCGTCATGTAGTGTCATTCTATAAAAAACACAAAGGAAACTGGTTCGTTTCATTTGAAACTGGTTCATTTATTTGGTTTTCCTACCAAATGCGCCTGGAGAGAAGCGTTTGCAGCCTAGAAAGGCAGACAAGGGAGGAAATGAATTGCTGCCCAGAGCCACATACAGTGGTTCCTTTTCTGAGGCAACTTCAATGGAATAAGCAGCAGGGAAGCAGCGGATGGAGCTAAATTAGTCCATGAGATGGAGGAACTTGTTCCAGGATCTTGGGCCAGCCTTGAGGGAGCTCAACACAGAGATATTTGGTGCAGATTTGACAGCAGATGATGGGTTTGATGTGAAGCCTTGCTGAGCTGAGCAGCTTACTTTAAGTTTTCATGTTTGAAACATAATGGTTCAGAGGACAGCTACGGAAACGAATAGTAGCAGTAAAGTAGTGACCTAAATGATAAGCAAGTTAATTTACAGCTTAGAAATAAAGAGCATAAATAATTATTTATTTATAATAATTGATTTTGAAATATCTTATTAATAATGTATCAGTCATAAGGAGCAAACACAACGTAGTTAACAGATGTCCCAAAGCCTTGACAATATATACGGTGAAAACTTCAGCAGATTGTTCAAGGTCTATGTTTGATGGTTAATTACCATGTCTGATACATGGTTCCTTAATCACATGTGCAGTCATCAGTTGTGATATCAAGCTTATTTATAGAGCACATTTGAGACTGGCATTGACCAAAGTGCAGAGAAATTAAAATGTAGCACACAAGGTCAAACGATAAGTGAGCTATTCATAAAATATGACCAGACTTTAATTTAGTTGACTATATAACTCCAAATCACAATAAAAGTCATCTCAAGGTACTTTACAACGTTTAAGGTTTAGGACCTTACAGAATTTAAATACAGCTATATGGAATTATATAAAAACCCCAACAAATCCCCCTTGAACACATACTAGGTGACAGTGGAGAGGAAAAACTCCCTTCAACAGAAGAAACCTTATGCAGAACAAGCCTCAGGGTGGGTGGCCATCTGCCTCTACTGGAAAGTAAGAGAGAAAAGATCAACTGACCACAAAACAACAACAAGCAGCAACAAAACACTGTTGCAGTATCGTTAAGCCAGCAACTGCATGCTGGGAACCTACAGCTGTAAGCCCATGGATACCTGCAGTTGGGTGTAGAGAGAGTTAATGCAATAACTCAACTCAGCTAAAGACAACATTACATTATGTTATTTGAAAAAATCTGACAATGATGTGTCCTTCGTTCACCTAAACAGGCTGTTTTCAACTTTCAGTTTAACTTACGTTGCTTTAACGAGTGAATAACAATACATGTTATTAATTAAACGTGAATAGATGCACATGAACATGTATATTTATTCAGTTAAAACAGTGTATCTAACAGATTATTCCCACTAAACTAACTACCTAAAAACATTCAATAAGTGGGTTTGGAACTGGATTCAGTTTTTCTGATGTGGTTACTGAACCACATTCGTGTTGACTGGTGTTACCCTCTCCTTTCAAATAGAGGATCTGATGTAGTCAGCGTGTCTTTTTCTGTGATCGCCCGTTTTTCAAATGTAATTTCCTAAAGAATTAGTTTTATCTTTGGTTAAAGCCATAATCGGGTGCTACTATAGATGAGCTCGCTCCTCTCTCGCTACTTCTCCTCACATAAACCTGTAAACCTCAGTCACTCTCCCTCTCCCTCTCCCTGAGCCATGTGAGATCTGAGCACATGGCTAGCTCAGTCCTGATGACGTACCTCACCCACTCTCCCTGCATCTCTAGACTGCAGAGGGAGGGTGGGGTGGTGACAAATACTGGGGGTCCTAATGCAGCAGCGCAGTCGTGTTATAACAGCGTAGCTGCAGATTTTCTTTGTGTTTTAACCTTTGCCTGTCTCTTCTCTCCGTCTCTGTCCGTCCTGTGTCATCCTGTCTCTTGCCTTCAGAAACCCCTGGTAACCATAGCAACAGGCTGCAGGTGGCCGCTTGCTGTAGTCGGTGTGTTTGTACGCATTTGCCTGTATTGGACTGTGTGTGTGTGTGTGTGTCAAGCAAAGACTAAACCAATCAAATTCTGGCTATCTTGGTCTTTTTGTGAGTGGTTGTCGCTGATGGATCGTCACTGTGAGCTTTCAGGGCTTCAAGCGTTTCCATTCACTGAAAATTCAGATCATGTGTTCACTCTGACTCAGACGTGACACATGTCAGGGCCAAAAATCATTATTCAGAAGTCATTTTAACATTTTGTTTTATTAGCGAGGATGCGTTCAAAGAGGAAGGATAAAGGAGGCATAGATTTGGCAGAGGGGGGATGGTGTCGAGGGAGCAGTGGATGGGGGAGTAGAAGGCGAGGAGGTGTAGAGGAGATGGGGGTTGGGAGTGATCTGAAACACCCCATTGACGAATGTCCAGAATATATATATATACCCCTGTGCTTCACCTAATTAGATATCTCCTTATGTTTTTTTTACAATCTGCTGCTCGAATCCTCTGGGATGAGGTTGTCAAGGAAACGGTTTTAGGTGGCAGCTGTTGCCTTGGTGATTTGCTGCAGGACCAGTGGTGTCTGGGTTCGTATGGAAAGACCTTGAAAGGCTGTGGATGGATGCACATGCGCAGATACAGGAGAAGCAGCAGTAGTAGTTTCTCTGTGGCCAGTCTGAGCTGGGAAATGTTTGTGTCACATGTTGGCTGCTTTATTCTATGTGTGACAGTGTGGTCATGTGTTGTGGGTGAGTGTGCATACGCAGCAGACGTTCAGTAGGTGAACTCTTTTCCGGATCTGGACTTAAATAAACTTTAATCATGACCCAAAGCAGAATGTCAGTGACTCAGATCTCTTGTATCAAATAGCATTTTAGCACAGTGAGCTGCGGCGAGGCAGACAGGAAAGGAGGAGGGGTATGATATGAAACAAAGGTCCCCAGTTGGATTTGAACCAGGAACATTGCAGTAATGTGGCATGTGCTGTGTAACCATTCAGCTACCAGGATTTTATTTGATGGAAGTAGAGCAGGTCATCCACTAACTGCAGGTTCATTGTTTCAGTCCTCATATCTTCTGGCCCATGTATCGAAGAAATTCCTTGTCCTAGGACTCAGGTTGTTCCGGATGTAAGTGTGAGTGTATAATTACTTCTCAGTCGGTCTGGATAAAAGTGTGTGCCAGACGACTAAATGTCAACTGATCATCATCTTTAAAAAAGCTTGACTTTAAAAAATGGCACATTTAAAACTTATTAGTGCAAATAAAAGTTGACTGTGAAGTTTACTTATGTGTAACCACAAGTAAACTCACTCATGTCTATTCATGGTACTGATTTGTTTATTTTGGAGGTGAGGATTTTTTGTGACTAACAGTTGTCTGCAGACCTGAGAGGTAGTGATCACAAAGAGTCACTACTTAAAACTGGGACATCAAGTTTCTGGCAGAATAATTTAAAAAAATCAACCAATTCTGTGAATTTTCCACTGTGAATGTTGTGAAAATGTTAAACTGCACTCAGCATGAGTGTTTCTATGGCAGGCTTACAGACTATCACATTAATACAGAGATGTATTTGGATATGTAGTTCTGGAATTAATAATAAAGCATCACTCCCTTAAACCCTCTTCCTGTACATTTGAAATGTAGCAGACCTTGTATTTGGCAACCACTGCAACAGTAGCAAGAGTCGGACATGAATCAGCTGAAGTAACTTCCAGTAAAGGCAGAAATCTGCCGTTAACCTGTTGCCCTGACCTGCGTCAACAGTCTTTTAACAAACCCAAACAAATGTGATATCATAGAAAACTGCAAACTGTACTCTTTACAGAAAAAGCGTCAGTGTGAATGGAGAGAAAAATGTAGCAGTGTAACCTAAACTTGGCTTCAGACTATTTATTGCTATTGTCAGCATGATTCAGAAGCTGTTTTAATTTGGGTATATCATTTTAAATTTATGCTCACATGTAGGATTGGGATCAAGGACACTAACATCAGTATCTTAAATGTTACTGGAGTTTTTTCCACAGCTTGTCCTCTTCAGTTATGTGCTTCCTCAAATTATATGAACGGGCTTTATGTGTGAAATCACACAGAGGAAAGGGTGTTGGCATTGAGCTGTTATGAGATGGAAGAGGTCACCAGGTCTGGACTGGTCCCTGTTGCAAAGAGGGAGCAGTGAGCAAAGGGGTATCGCGTGTGAGGCTGATCACATGTCTGTAAACAGCTTTACTCGTTGAAGTGAACGTCCTGTAGTAGGATCATGTATCCCCATATGTTCACTTTCTGACCTCTCTCTTACTCCATTTTCTTTTTCTTCTGTTTCTTCTGTGTCAAAAAGAAATGGAACTGTATTTTTATATGGCTGTCCAACAAACAACAGCTGAATATTCAATTAAGGTTTTGCTATGAGCAGCTGGTTTGTGTTAAAGCTGGGGCAGCATCTCTTAGCTCCGTCTTTTCCCCAACTCTTCCATCCTCTGCCCTCTTTCAGCCTCCCATTCTCCTTTCCCTCAATCCTCACTACTAATCTGAGTTAATGTTCTTAGCCTGTCGTACCGTTTGGTGTTCACGCATCAGCTGACCCACTCAGAAACGGGGTCACAGAAATGTTGTGGTAGGCAAGCTGTGCTTCCCGTTTTAAAATCACTCTGCAGGTTTTCCTCTACTTCTGAGTTTTTCTTTATTGTTTTGTTTGTAAATCTACAAACACACTGCGTGCGTGCTTTATTAATCAATATTTGAGCGAAGATCTTTCATCCGGTCATAATCCAGTGACATCAGAATTACTTAAGATGATAAATGTGCGGGATTGGTGGCAACAGCAAGACTTTCACTCCATCACTGACCCTGTTCTTAAAAACCAGCATGAGATCCAGGGAAAAGGAGGTGCACAGATAAAAACATTTGAGCATTCATTTGCATGTGTGCTTCCTGCTGGTGTATGAAGCTGGAATAGCACGGATTAAATTGTGTGTCAGGGTTGTGGGAGAATTATGGGAATGCCACAAAGAAAGAAAGAAAGAGAGTTTGTCTCTTGAGCTGTACATATTGAACACATAATTCCTGCTTTACAGCACATCCATAAGCAAGATTATTATTATTAAATAGTGGCCAAGGTCAGAGAGGAGACTGAAAAACACATTTCACACACAATGCAAACACAACACTTTGGTCTGTTTGATATTAACAGGAATTTCTGGAGGCATATTCCTTCTCCTTAACTCTGAGGTTTTACTGAAAATGTTTGCAGGAAGTGTTGAGCTTCTTTAACGGCAGCTTAACAGAGGGGAAAAGCAGAATTGATCAGAACTAATGAAGTGAGCAAAGGCAGTATTTTATGTTGAAAAGAGAAACCTGTAGCAGAGGTTGAGTGTTGTTATTCTCCTGATGAAAATGATCATGCGGGGTTTGCGTGATAATGCGTATTGTTTTTACATATTTGTCCTATAGGCTTTATTTGTTATTCAAAGCTGTAGCTTCATTTGAATTTACATTTTGTGTGCCAACCACAAACCAGTCATGTTTTCTTAATTATACCCTGATCATCTATTCAGAGTTTGACAGTATCCACTATCAGCCCTCACCTGCTTTGTGTCTGTGTCTCCTCTGAAAGACTCTGAAGCGTAAGGAGAAGGAGTATGAGCACGAGATGGAGCGTTTGGCCAGAGAGAAGATCTCTACGCAGCAGCGGCTGGCCGAGCTGAAGAATGAGCTCAGCCAGTGCATGGACATCATGGAGATTGACAGAGTCCTCCGACAGACCATCCAGCCAGAGGACGACCAGGCCTCTACATCCACCGCCTCAGGTACAGGCATCAGATGTAACAGCTCACATGGATACATTACATTTTGCTTTTTACCTGATACTCTTAGACACAATTAAGCCAAAGTTTGTGCTTGTAAAAAGAAAGACACAGGAAGGTAAACGGCGACTAAAGAGGAGGTTCAGGTTTTTTCAAGTTGGTCTTGATATAATGTTGTAATGTTTCCGACTGACTTAGCTCCTTGTGAAACACTTTTGCCCTTCTCTTGTTTCTTTCAGAACATTCTGGATAAACACAACCACAAACTATTACATTTTTATAGTTTTTTTAAATAGTTTTATGTGGTGCATTTGAGGTAGGAACAAATTCAGGATAGCTGGAAGAAAACAAGGGAGAAGCTGGGGTGGTTCAGAAATGTTACCACAAACAAAATCATGCAGCTGTTGAACATGCCAAATGCAGATTTTCTTCAAAGTTAACTCCAAGCAGAGCTTAAAAAGTAAAGACTAGTTAATGGTAACAAACGTGCACACAGCTACTATAAGGTATCCCTCATGCACAGATCCACAAGGAAACGCTGTCAGAAAACGCAAAGAGGGACAAAGATTTTTATATGAAAGACAATGACTTATCAGCTCAGTGGAACAGAACGAGGGATACGTTATCCCCCAGAGTAGGAAATGTTACAAGGGCTCAGAGCTACTGTCACATACATTCACCTGAATATTGTTTAACCCACTTGAAAAATCCTGAACAAACTCTTTAAATTCACTTGAATGAAACATTCATATACACGCACACCACTGTTTTTTGCCTCCCACCATGAAGACTAACAGTTTTCTCTCTTGTCTACAGAAGGAGAAGACAACTTTGAGCAGGACATAGATGAGGACGTCACCCCTCCTCCTGCTCCCACGTCTCTCCCCAAACCAACACCTCCTATTTTACAAGCTCAGCCACTCCTCACCCCTCATTTGTCAATCCAACATACCACCTTACCCCTTTCTGGAGTCCTGACCACGCCCTCTCCCTCGGCTGCCCCTCCCCCTCAGGCCATTGCTCCAGCTCCGGCGCCGGGTCAGCCCCCTCCACCACCCCCATCAGTGCAGGTCCAGCCAACTGTCATCGCTCATGCTGCCGTCTCCCACGCGTCAGTCATCCAGGCTGTCAATCACACCTTGCCTGCCAATCACAAACACCTAACGCACATAGCCCCGTCACCTGGCCCCACTTCCTCTACTCCTCAGCCAATCACAGCGGCTCCAAGTGCTGCCGCCTCTCATCAGCCAATAGCTGCCCAGCCTATAGGACACATCACCGTCCACCCGGTGGCTCACCTGGGAGCTCCCCTGCCATCTCACCTCCCGACTCTTTACCCCCAGGGTGTTTCTGTCTCCCAGCCCACCATGGTGGGCCACATCACCCACACCTTCACCCATCACACCCTGCCGCACGTGCAGGCTAATCCTCAAGGTAACACTAACGGAGCCCAGGTGAACAGCGCAGCTGTGGTGAGCCAAGGGAGCCAGTCGCTGGGGAAACCCACAGCAGTGCTGGCCCCCCACCCGCAGCTGGTGGGACAGGCTGCTGTCCTCAATCCCGTCACCATGGTTACAGTCCCAACTTTCCCCGTCAGCACACTCAAACTGGCCTGAAAGTTTGAAAACAAGATGGGATGGATGACAGGAGAAGGAGGAAACGTTGATAACTTCTGAGCGAACTTTCCTCTAATCAACAGACACATGAAAATGAACAAAAACATCAGCTGTTTTTGGGACAACGTGTGGTGAATATCTCCAGAGATATTTTGGTCACAGCTCCTGTTAGTTTGTGAACAATAACGTTAAAGCAGAGTCAGTGGGTCAGGCCATTGTTTGTGAAAATAAGACTGTGACATTTGTCTCTGCTGCAGAGACAGGAAATCTGTTTTACCTTCCTTCCTTCCCTTCTTCCTTCCTTTATGACCAGAAGCACTAACATAAGCTCAGTTCACTCTCAGGCATCTAGGATTTACCTTAACTCTTCATTCACTCATTGAGGGAAAACTCCAGACAGACGTTTGCTATTAGGCTGACACGGTGTGTGCCCGTTATGTATTCATATTATGATGTCGGGAGGAAAAACGTCACTGATGTGTTTGAGCCAGAGGAGTGAGATCAGCAGTTTCAGTGGAAATTACATACAGTCGGCAAAGTGGAGCTAAAGCTTTGTCATTTCCTGATGCTGTTTTATCAGGGAGACTGCATGTCCGCAGCAGCAAAGTTCCTCATTTATGCTGCTTCAAGTTATTTTATTTCCTTCTTCACCAAACACCTTGCAAATAGTTTGAGCATAGATAAGCAGGATGGTAATACATTAATACAGTTAGATCCAATCTTCAGTTATAAACGCAGGGAAAAAGACACAAACTGCTCGTCTTTATATGCAGTTTCTGTTCTGATGTGTGCAAGTCACAAGTGAGACATTCAACAGTGGAGTAATTTATCCACTTCCCCTTACGGCTTTCTTTTTAGTGGGTGGCTGAAAGAAAAAGAATTAGGACAGAGATCGCTGGGTTTTCTGAACACACACTGGCATCTGTTATTGCTTGCTTTGTGGAGCCATGTTTGGAGAAAACATGACCTTCGTCTGCTGGCTACTGCTCAGACGTCGGATTTCCTTGTAGGAAACGAAAGGTTTTAAAATTGGAGCAACGAGTATGAGCTTAGCAGCAAGCGACGTGAAACACAGTGAAGTTCAGTCATAAAAAGAATAAAAATTTGGAAAAAAACAGATATAAAAAGTAATCAGTGGCCTTCGTTAAATGGTTAAAGATGGTACTCTCCACTTCTGGCACAATTACCTCTCCCACAGTGAAAATCTGTTAAATTAAAAGTCAGGGTCCTCTTCTGAGAGCTTTTATAATGTCAAACCCTTCTACAGATCTGTTAGTAACTGAGCTATGGATACAACCTTACAGGGCAATTTTACTGCGAGAAATAAAAGTTGCTCACACGCCCACACATTTGTTACAGGTGCGTGCATCATCATCACGTTTCTGTACTCCTTGGTGACATTTGAGGCTTTGTAAACGCTCAGGAAACCAAGCTGCGCCGTTCCAAGGTGCTGTATTGGTTTGCATATGACACTGGCTTTTAATGATACTGATCATTAGCTTGTTTTCAAACCGGCTAAAGCCTGTTAAAGTCAGTCATCATTCGGAATAATTTGGATTTTAGTTTTAGGTGTTGACATCCTGAAGAGCCATCGGTAACTCCTCTGAACACGCTCAGTGACAGGTTTCCTCTTGTTACTATATGGCAATACAGGTTTTCATTCTGTTCACTCTAATGCAACAACTCCCTCTGCTGCCTCATCCCGTACCTCATACTGATGTCGCTCACACACACACGCACACAACACCGGGGGCTCAACACACTCTTCCTGCACTGGCTTTTAGAATCCAGAGAACAATAATATGAAATGTTCACTGCTGACCTTGAAAAAATTTGTAAGATGTGATCCTTTTTTGGTTTTGAAAATAACAGGGGTGATAAATTCTTAACATTTTGGAAATAGCACAAAACCTGCGTTCAGTTTGCATTTTATTGAAGTTGTCACTTTTTTGACAGCAAACAACCAACCACAAACTGAACCCTCTGTTCCAGTCTGAAAGAATTTTTAATTTCAAAGTGGAAAATGTGTCACGATGCCCTCATTAGTTTGTGTTTTGCTTTTGTGTGTGTGTGTGTGTGTGTGTGTGTGTGTTTTTGTGGACATACTCAAAGTTCACAGCCTTCTTGCCAGCCTATACATTAAATCTCCCTCAGTGTAAGTAGTCAGTGTCGCATGGATCTGCTCCTCACCTCTATTGCTGTTCCTCTGTTATGTCTGTATAAGTGACTGTATGCAGTATGTTTTATATTCTGTACTATAGTTAATCCTACTGTACCTTTAGCATGGCTCATTGTTTTGGTTACACAGTTTGCCTGTGCATGACTGAGTGTGTGTGTGTGTGTGTGTGTGTGTGTGTGTGTGTGTGTGTGTGTGTGTGTGTGAGAGAGAGAGAGAGTGTGTAGCAATCAAGCTATGTTTTGTTTGTTTTTTATCACAGAGGTGATTTATGGTGTGAGCCTGTTTGGGTGCTATCGTGTGTGCCTATACTCAGTTTTCCTGAACACTGTGACAGCTCTGGCAAAACACGGACACATTTAGCGAATGAAAGAGACAAAGAATTACTGTCATCATCGTTTTGTTTTTTTGTTTTTAAGTTTTCCCTTTTGTGAGCTGGACTGAGACAGAGTAGAATAAGTGGGGGAAAAAACAAAAAAAATTGTTGCTCTTTTCTTGGTAATATAATGTCTAATATTCAATTTGAGGTTTGTAGTATTTGTATGTGTGTATGAAAGTTTTGTAAATTTGTGATCGTATGCACGATTTGGCATATGAGTGTATGTATCCTACATTTTTAAGTGCTTGTTTCCTTTTGATTTTGTTTTGCATGTAGATTGCCATTTAGTTTCTTTTGTTTGTTTTTTTTGGGACCATGTACAATACTGTATAACGTGGGCAGGATCTTGGACCTCATGCTACATTGATATTATATATGAATATAAAAACATGTTTTCCCTATGGAGAAAGTTTTAAGTTATATATCGCCTGTACACTTTGGGCTGCCTTTTAGATCTAACTGTCCACTGTTTAAGATAACAATGATGATAATGGATAAAACCTATTAATGATGAAGAGTTATGCTGATGAAATAATAAAGATTCTTAATAAATCTTATTACATTTACAACATATCTTCTCCTGTTTTTAATCATATTTGATATATACACATGAAGCATAGTTAAACACTTTTATTGATAACCTTTGACTTTCTTGTCCTTAAAAAAAACAGTAATAGTAAATATTAAAAATGCAAAACAGATTCACAAGTAATAAGACATGACAAAATGAACTTTTCTTATTTCAAACCCAACTTCTCTACAATGAGCACTAGATGGCAGTGATGCATCTACTGAAATTACAAATAACTAGATATTTTAAGAATATTGACATAATTATAATTTTAAGTTTTCGAGAAACAATTTAGCTGTAGCTTTTACAATTTTAGCACTTACACTTGCATGATCAAATAACAAAACTTAGTACTCTTTGAATATATTGTGCAAAAAGACAAATAACTAGAAAAATTCTGGCAAATAAGCCAGAACAGAAGTTTAAAGTTAATTAAATAAAATATAAAATGTTATCCTTAATGCAATTAAAACTTCTAAGAATTTAAATGAGGTTTTTTGTTCCTAACAAGCCTGTTATTAAATGTAGAACATCTTACACTTGGACTTGTGAGAATTCCAGTAATCATACACGCGCTTGTAGTGTGATCTTATCACTAGTGACATTTTTTTTTAACAGTCATGGAGCTCGAATTAGAATAAAAAAAGGGAAGTAAAATGCAGGAAGGCTGACAACGTTAGACTAATGGCACTAAATCCACCTTTTCTACCTTGTGTAAGTGCAATGACCAGTCAGCAAGTAAAGTGAATGCTGATTATGTTTTAACTCTCTGCTCATTTTGCCTTTATTTAATACACAAAAACATCTTAATTCAGGATTGAAGTGTTAAAAAAAAAATAGCTGGATAAGAACTTGACAGGATTATTTCAGCCTGAATTTATTAAGCCACATTTGAAGAACAGACCCCATGTCATATATGCAGGACTTGCAGACTTGGGAGTCACCTGTGTAACCTATAATAAGAAACATTTACAGAGAACCATGACTCCAGTCTCACCCACTGTAAGCTTTCCTGATGAAGAGTCTGGATACAAAATGCTTTAATTCCTGCATAAACAGGTTGTTCCTCTTATTATGTCAGATTAATTAAACAGGACCTTCTCCATGTTTCTGGGCGCTCCTTGATGCTTGTTCTGACTAATCAAGGCAGAATCAGTAGCCACCTCTCTGACTGTGCTGCATCTGCTCTTGAATCCTCTCCAGCACTTCCTGCATCTTCCTCAGCTACAATGAGAAATAAAGTCACAAATGAGCAGCTCTGTGGATGAATGACTGAATGAGTGGGTAAGAGAAACCTACCTCTTCATCTTTCTCAAAGATGAGTCTTTCCTTCTCAGTGTCAACAACGGCCAGTGGCAGAGGAAAATCGGCCTCGCTCCTCTCTCGATACTTCTCACGCAAACTAAAACCCATATTCACACAGTCACACCCACAAACAGATGAAGAAAAACACAACGTGCATGTGTCTTAAACTGACCGTTACCTTAAGAATGCAATATGATTTGTGCAATTCATTTGTCTTTTCTGCATGATTAGAATATTTGCATGAGTATAATGTTGCCCCATGTCAACTATCTGCCTGAAAATACCAGTAAAAATAAAGCAAATAGTGTTCTGAAAACACGTTCATCTCATTCTCAAGGATAAAAAAAAAATGTATGAAGTAAATATAGAATGTAAATTATTACAAATTATTCTGTTAAACCTACAATACTAATAAATGAAAAACTACAGGGATAGAAGTTTAATCAGACTGTTAAGTGTGCCTCCACCCACCTGCGTTTCCTCTCCTGCACCACCATGCGCGTCATGTTCTGGATGCACTGGGCTCTGTAGTTTTCGTAATGCGTCTCCCGCGTCACGTCCTTCAAATCCTGCATGTGTGTCCTCACTAACATGTTTCTCAGCAGCAGGAAGTCAGAGTGAGCCGGGTTTTCCACTGACCATGCAAAGACAGTGTGGTACTCACTCAACACAGTATAAGATTAATGCAAAAATAAAGGAGCTAAAAACCAGATAATAAATCAACTGATTTTAATAATTACAACTGAATTAAAAAATTTAAACTTTCCATAACACAGACCCCAGTTAAAACTAAAACAAACTGATATTAAAAACTGGAAAATGTACAACAACAACAACAACAAGGAAAAAAACAACTACTGAATGTGTGTTTAATACCTTCTACCACACCCCAGGGATAGACACGACCCCTGAACTTGCGACCTTTGCTCTCCACCTGAACATTACTCCCAATTACTGCAAACGGGATGCTGTCCTGCAGAGGGAAGCAAAAACAAGACACAGTGAGTCTTAAAGCAAATGATTGTACATTTCAACCATAAGAAATTTACTGTGGAACCTTGAGTATCTGGTCCTGTTTCTTGAAGTCCTCATCCTCGTCTGAGTCACACTCAGGAAACTGGTAGATGTTGATCCCAAACTGTTTGACCTCCTCTCTGATCTGGGATACAAGAAAGAATTTTTTAGAGAAACAGAAAAAAGAATAAAGGTTCTTTTCTGAGCTTCCAAACTATACAAATTCACATTCAACAAACTATTTTAAAAGGATGCTGAAGTTTAAAAGATGTGGCACTGGTACAAATAACCCAAAGTCATCCCTTCTGCAGATCTTCACAATTATGTTTGGGGTGATAATTAGGAAACGTTGGACACTATCAACCAACCACTATTAACTTCTCTTGTCATCCACACATGATGAATCCTAATGACTCCCCTTGCTATCCAGAGTTTGGTTAGCTAGTTAAGTTATCTCACTCTGCGAGCAGGTCAAAATTTGTCTTATGCTTATCTGCTCATCTAATAAAGGTCAAGAGAAAGTGCAGTCAGGAAGACACTGTACTACTTATACACACTTAATCAGCTGACTATGAGTGTCTCAATCCCAACAACCAATCAGTGTGTGCCACAGCCTCAGTGAGCCAATCATCTCATAGCTTTAAAATACATTTCCTCTTCCTGCTATCAGCTTTCATTTCAGCTCTGGCTTTTGCAACCCCCCGATCTCTGCCAGTTACATCAGATTAGAGTTCCTCGAATCTTCAGGCTCAGAATACTCTTACTCCAGCCACAGATATTCCACATGCCTTAGATTCACGTTACCTTATTGTGAACCCTTCATCGGCTCATTAGACTCGTGCTTTCTCTCATACATTCTTTATCTTTGTCATCATCGATCTCTCATACCACCACCAGTGTCTCAATCCTGGTGTCCTCTACTTTATATAGTTGAATTCGCTACGTGGCCTACCTAGAAACACATTTGTGTTTATTATCTTTTACCAGATAGTAATACATTTATTGAAATGGTAGAATGGTGCATTATTTTTGTGTTGTGATTTGTTATGCCTTTATTTGCATAAAGGCAAGTGAATATAATTTTATTATTTACAACAGTTATGGAGCTGTGAGGCAGTTTCTAGTGTGCAGTTTCTAGAAAGTTCTGGAATGTGCAAACTAACTGAGCTGAAGTGTTTTCAAGTTTTATTTCTACATCTGGACTTTAGAGTAGATTTAGAGTTTTTGAAGCTTTTTACAGGAAAGTCAATCTTGGTGGAAGAGTCAGCAAATGACTCTTATAATGACTTCAGTCATGTGTCTCAGTTTATCACCTCATACCTTCAGCTTCTTCCTGCAAACCTCTGCTTGCGTCAGGCTGTCAGCTTTGGCCAATACAGGAATAATGTTGACTTTGTCATGCAGGGCTTTCATGCATTCCACATCCACAGGTCGAAGACTGATAGGAGAAAAAGTACATTTAACAACATTTAGATCAGTCTGCTGAAGTACTGCTTTACTAGTGTAGGTTCAAGTGCAGATGTAAGACATGGCAGTATACCCATGTCCAAATGGAGAGATGAAGTAGAGGCAGCAGTGAACTCTGTTGTCCTGGATGTTCCTTCTGTTCAAGCCGCTCTCGTCTCTGAAATACTGCTCAAACTGCTGGTCGATGTAGTCTTCTATAGGCTTCCAGCTAAATCAAACAAAACAAATGTGAGTGAGCGAAACAATAACTGACAGGTTATGATATGGACTATTTCAAAATCAAAGCATATCCAGTGTGCTGATGATGCCGTGAGTTGAAGATTGATTTGTACCATCACGTCCTATAAAGAATCAGGAGCAGCAAAACAAAAACATGTGATGTCAGAGTCAAACTGGTTTTAGTTTGCAGGAGCAGAAAACTGCCGACCTCACCTTTCTGTGTTGTCGACAGAGTCTCCAAACCCTGGTGTGTCTACAATGGTGAGCCTCAGTTTGACTCCCTTTTCCTCGATGCTAATGGTGTATTTGATGAGGCTGACTGTTTGACTGATCCGTTCTGCAGGCACATACATCAGAAAATTAACTAAATTTAAAAGTTAACTATGTACAAACATATATAAAAACACAAGCACACTCCACGGTCAAAAGGCATTATCAACATAATGTTATTGTTTTTTACATCCAGATCTGAACTGGCCACTTTATTAGGTACACCTGTACACTTTACAGCAGCTTTGCCATGAATTTTATTAGAATTTCTGTCTCTAATGTTTTGGACCCCTCATTGATGTAAATAGGGAGGCCAAAACAGTAGAACCACCTCTTCATATAATGCAGTCCAGTTAAACTCCATCACCCACTGTGACCTCAATAACAAACTTATAGTAGAATTATATCTTTTTGACAGTTTGAACTTAAAAACATAGAAATTATAACCTTGTAAAAGTAGAATTCATGGCAGAGCTGCTGTGTTGGATTACATTAGATGGTACAGGTGTACCTAATAAAGTGTCCAGTAAGTGTATATCTACATAGAATGGTTCCCGCTACTTTGCTATCACGTGTAAACAAAAGATCTCACCTTCTGCATTTGGAACTTTCCTGTGTCTGTAGAGGTCAGTGAGGAACAAACTGTTGATTAGTGTTGATTTACCAAGGCCAGACTCTCCTACAGAGGGAAAGACAAACTCTAAAACCCTGATTGTTGAAGTAGCATGTGTAAAATATCACATCCAACTGTGCAAAGGTTGAATTCCTCAGAAAAAGTTATTTTAACACACGTAGTAACAAAATCTAAAAAAGTACTACTCCACACCAAACACCATACTAAAGGTTTACAGTAATGTACAATATGATTACAGCTTTTCTTTGCATTGTCAGTGACATTTGCTCTACTCTACCGATATAAATGATTTGATGTGTTAAACATGCTACTCATAAGGCAGGACTCACCTGCCACCATAAGTGTAAATGTGAAACCTTTCTTCACTGTCTTTCTATGAACCTGACTGGGCAATGTGGCAAAACCCACATACTCCTTGTCCTGGTCCTGCAGATAGAAGACACAAATAAAAATAAATGTACAGTGCCTAATCGTAGTTAATAGATGAACTCAAATGATCTATATTCTTTTTTTCCTCTCTCATTTCAAAACAAGTAAGAACATAGATGAACATGTGCTGGGAGAAATATTAATATTTTAAGACACTGAATGTCAGTAAATATTGCATTTTGTGATCATTGCAGGCAGACAAAAAGCCTTAAAAATAGTAAGGTTACTTTATAAATAACCACTTGTAATGTCAAACTGAATGTGAACTAAACTTGAGCAAAATGTCAAAATATTTGCACATATGTATTTATATTCCATAGTGTAATGATGTTATGTTTGCATGTATGACAGTATTTGTGTTTTAACTTGTATTGTTTGAATTAATTATACTAAGATTATAGATTTATTGTAAAGTTATGCTTATACACTGGTGATGGGTATTAGCTAACATAAATATAATACTGTACACATTTTGTCTTTTGCAGCAGTTGCTAGCAAACAAAAAACAACAACAAAAAAAACAACAACAACTGCCTTCTGCCTCCACTGAGCTAACAGCACAGCAACGGTCGACTTAGACAGAACAATGTGATATAAGTATTTTGCTGTTTCTGTATCTTTAGCTTACTATTTTATCTTACTATATAAATACAAAACAATACAATAAATGTATTGTTTTGTATTTTAATCTCTACGCAATTTTCTCAATAGAAAAAAAAAACAAAAAAAACATCTTCACTGGCTTATCGGTACTTTGATCACCAAAAACTGCAGACGAACCGCATCACAAACGCAGACAAGACTATAATAAGCACAGACACACGCACACACGGCAATGACGAAGACACAGGTAACAAAAGCACGTAGAAACACACCTCTGGAGAGTCATAAGGGTCAAAGCGTCCCCATGGACTGCGTGGACGGGAGGATGGGCTGAGTGGAGAGTCCAGAGACACATGAGAGATGAGCTGCCTCCTCAGTGGCAGTGACTGAAACCCTGCGTCTGCTCCTGCATGATTTGGTCTTTGAGGGACCGTCTGAGAGCCAGTGGGGTGGCAGGGGATGGGACGTGGCAGAGGGTAGGTCCTGGGAAGGCTGGTGCATGTCCCAGCCCCCGCTGCCTCATAGTTGAGAGGTACATGTTCCCTGGGAGACATGGGAGGAAGATCCCTCATGGCGTAAGGGAACTGAGTGTCCTCCTGGTCTTCGATGGACAGACTGGACAACTGGGGCAGAATAGTCACATGTAATAAAAAGTCTTTTAAACTAAAAGGAAATGGATCTTTCTATCCCATTTAATTAGGAACACCTGTGCAATCAAATACAGAAACTGCGCCACTAATTCTGCTCTCATCAGGTTACAAATTCTTGGTTTTGGATCAGAAAATCAGAAACATAATAATTCTGCAGTGTTTATTATTTCACTTGCATCATAGTGTTGCCTGTAAACGGAAAATGCCATATTATTGTGAAACAGCTGAAACTACAGCTGAACGTCTACATTCCAATCACATCTTAATAGGTTTATTTCAAGTAGTGGTGTATGAAGGCAAAAATCATAAAAACTCATTGCCTAAATACTGGATCACCTGTCATCCTCCATGTTTCCTCTCTGCCTCTGTATTATTAGCAAAATCAATTTCAAAACATAAGCTACAGACAATCGTGAGGCTCTCAGGACAAATACTAACGGATGAGTTCAGGGTGGCCATAATCTCCCATTAAATAACACATGAGTGTGTGTTGTAGCTGATTACATTCTGATTAGTTCTGACCTCTGATCCCATTATACCGTTAGAGAATTCATCCATCTGTTCATTAAAACAGACAATCCGGAGTTGGAGATTTGTAAACACTAGAGGCAAACTAGAGATAAATAAATTAAATGTTCTTCTTATGTTTGAGGAGGTCTTTCATGGTAGAGTCACAGACACGTGGATCAAAAATGAACAGTCAGGGATGTATTTCCCTACAGAGTGACTCTGCTTGTCATCGTGTGCCACAAGACAGACGACATCCATTTGTCTCGCACAGTGTTGACACCGTCTTGTTGAAACCCTGCTGCTGGTCCGATCAGGGTTTGTCTGGCTCCTACACCTGTTAGCGGTCATTACCCACAAAGCTTTGCAGCAGGCTTAATCCAGCTAAAGCTCTCACAGGGTGGAGGGTTTGAAGATTTAACACACTCAAGCTACAAACACTAGCATTAAAGACCTATTCTACAAATGTGTCCTACCTGTTGTTCTGATAAAGTCGCAGCTGTTTGAGCAGAGAGAACAGAACAAGTGTGGAGGAAAGATGTGAAGTTTGTAAAAAAAAATAAAATACAAATGCATGTGACTCCATAATATATTTAAAAACTGTACTAAAATGTAAGCAGATTATGATTTATATACGTTTATTTATATAAATATATGATTATATGAAGATTTGAATAAAGTGTAGCATAATAAATTGAAACTACAAAAAAAAACTGAATGGCCTTTAAAACATTTTATCCCCCAGCAATTTTCTAACAGTTGATAAACATTAAACAAGTTCATCATGAATAACAAAAACACAAGTACTTACACAAATATAAATCCCTGCATATATATATTACAGGCCGCTATAGTGACTGTTCAACAGGCTGAAGTCATTTTAAATCAGTCTAGTTGTGCATGAATCTAAGTGTTGTGTTGCAGACGTACCTTTCTTATTGCTGCGGAACCTGACCGGAGAAGACATGTGCTCCATGGCGCTGCTTTTCTCAAACTGTCTCCAGATCACAGACACAAAATTTATAAACCAACAATGTCTGTAATGCCGAAAGGCCAAACTATACAAGACCTAGAAAGCCGCGCTGAGGCATACTCACAGACTGAGCTCCTGTTGCAGTCTGCTAAGTGCTGCCACTCTCAGGTGGTTTTAAGCATGAGGTAGGAGAAAGAAACCAGGAAAATTAATTGGTCCCCAAGGCATGACTACAATGTACTACTACAATATATGATGCTTATAAAATAAAAAATAATATATGCGCTTATTATTTTTATTATTATTATAAGGCCAATAGTTTCTCTACAGCAATTTTACCAGAGGTGTTTGGAAAAAAAATACACAATATATATTTTTTTTAGACTAAAGGACCACGTTTATGAAAAAGCGACTCTGCTGCATGATAAAAACATTTTAACCATCAGGATGAAAACAAAGATGGCGGCCTGTTAACTGGCCGGACAGGTAACCTTAAGTGATTGCAACTTGGGAACACATAAAAAGATATTGCTTTTTATTCACTGTGAATATTTCAAAAGACATAATGAGACTGGTCTTTGTGGATTTTACTGACATATACAGAAAAACGGTGAGTGCTGTCGAAAACCACTTGGTTAAGGTGACGGTTGTTGGTAGCTAGCTAATCTTAACTCTACTTTTAGCATTAGTTAGCTACTCAAACCTATGCTAACAAGTGAGGCTAACATTAGCCAGTCGTGTCAATATGGTTTAAGCAGAAGCTACGCTACAACTGTGATCCATTTTTTCTAGTTACTGACTTTTTACACCATCTTAATCAACCTCCCCATTGTTTAAAACTATATTTTAAACACCGCACCCCTGGCATTATTAATTAATTAGCTGTTAACTGTGTTGGGCTACTGTCAGTTAGTGTTTGACAACTAGGAGGAACATGAACCGCAGTGAAAGTAAAAACAAGAATCCACAATAGTTGTTTGTTGGGCTACTTATTAGCCACAGTTTAGTAAACATATTCACATTTGTTGACCACATAGATGGGAATTAAAGTGCTGCACCTCTAATGTTTTGTTAAGCCCTAACGCTAACAGATGCAACAAAGGCCTAACGTTAACTACATAAGCTAACGGCGACCGTTACAATCTGTAGCTGAGCTACAGTTAGCAGTACATAGGAGACACGGGTAGCTTAATCGGCTGCAGTATATTATCTTTTCTGTGTTTAAAAATACAAAAAATAATGAGAATAAATGCCTTAAAAATAGTTTTATTACTAAAAGATTTGTCTTTGTTTCTTAAAGAGAGCAATTTAACACAATTAGCTACTGCAACAGCTTTAGCTAGCTTCATTTTCTTTTTCAGAGCCATGCCGAGTACTAAGCCAAACAAGGTGAGTGTTTATTTCATGGGTAACTGGCTGTTATTATAATTACACATGGATTTATGTTCATTGTTATCACTAATGATGTATACTCATGTCAGGAGTTATTAGCCATGCTCCGTGTTCAATAACCAAGCTTTAGATAAAGACCTAATTTATAATCAAGGAGAAGACTAGATGTCACCACTGTTAATTAGTAACATTATGCAGTTTATTTCTAAATATTCATTTCATTGATATGAACTTACTGTCAATTACAGCGACTACATTTGTAATTGTACATGTTCATCACTTTGTGTGTTGGATGAACGTATTGAAAAATATAGAAGTTTTTCTGATGCATAACTTAAAGTGAAAAGTGTCGAGTGTTTCACAGCTTCACAAAGTTAATACTAGAGGCAATCAATTGACAATCCAAGTTTAGCTTATTACAGATACACTGATATTACAATTCTGATGTTGAAATTGTAATCGAGAACTTCTGCTTCAGAAAGTCTTAGTAGTCCATAAAAGACATATTCGAGTAATTTAAGCAGTCTTTGCAAATGTGTGTTTCTGTTATGTGCTTTAAAAAAATAAATACTGCCAAAATATCACTAATAAATTTAACAGTTAACTCTCAAGTTGATATCAGCTTAATCCAGTATTGCTCTGGCTGAAGTCATATAAGTACAGTTCACAGAGAAATACTTGGCGAATGTGATGTGCCAGATAGTTGTTATCATCCTTTATAGAAATCTTTCTGTTGTAAACTGTCCTGAATGAATCTGTATTCACTGGTTCAGTGTCTGGATATTTTTAATCCATTAGTCCTCCCCCTCACAGCTTAATGATTTTTCCAGTTCTGTATATATCCATCTTTTATGGCCATCAGAGAAAAGTGCTGTTATCTGTAGTTCTGTTCCACTGTACCCTGCTCATCCTCGGTCTGTTACACTGGTCCAGCAGGGAGTTGTTGACTTGCTGCGGTTGTGGAGGCCTGTGTCCTGAGGAGTTACTGTGTTCACAGGTTTCTGACCAATTCTTGCTCAAGTCTGTACTTGTGGACCTGCAATACAGGCTATTCTCTTGTGAGTGAATTGAAGTGAAGCGGTCCTGCTCAGTCCTCCTGTCGGTATTTTGGTCTTGGCTCAGAGAATGGTGATTAAGCTCTATGTGGTTGTTTGCACGGTCGGGCTGTGAACAAGGGGTTTCTTCCTGAGAATTGGTAGCCTCGCCCTGGTTGTAAGAATGGTTTTGGTGGTTGTAATTTTGCCAGAAGGCTTTACAAAGCTGCTCTAACTCAGAAAGCAGAGGCAGGCCGATGTCCAGTTGCATCTGCAAATTCTCCAGCCACTCCGCCAGCTTTGAAAAGGAAGGACTGAAAGAGTAAAGCACAAAGAATTGAAGTAAGATGGGGTCTTAATGTGCTGTTCTGCAGATGTGCATTGACACAGTATTTAAAAGTATTGGTTTAGCTGGTTTGTTTATATACAACCAAAGAACCCAGTGTTAAACCAAAAGGCTGTGTGTTATTATACAGTTTGCTTTAAATGCTTTGTGTCAACTAACTAACAGCGTAAGGACATATTTCATTTAGGTGGATGTGATGACTTTGACAAATAAACTAACAAATAAACTAAAAGTAGTGTTAGCATGGCCTGTAGTTGTTCTGCTGGAAATGCAAATGTGTTTTTTAAGGAAAAAAGTATAAAACAGCGATATTTGGTCTTAGTCTAAGCAGTATTTACAGCGATTAGCTGCAACATTAACATCATCTGGTGGTTTTAATGCTGTGGTGGGCAGAGGTCAACATGGATTCTGGTTTGTGGCTATGCAGCCTCATACACAGTGATCTACTATACACTGTGTGTCCTGACACATGTTGATCATGGCCAGCATTAAAGTTTTCCCATGCTGACCCCTGTTCATCACGTGACGTTAATGTTGTGGCTGATCGGTGTGCATGTACCTTACATTTTAGTTAATAGAAATTTGTGTCTGCAGTTTTGTTGGATTAGTGTAGTCGTACCGTATATCAGCATCCATTTCACAGCAGAGGACAGCCAGTGGCAGAAAAGGCGGTGGGCACTGTGGTGGGTGGAACTTCTGCAGGAAACCAGCTACATTTAGCCCAAAGTCATTTGTCCGTGGAAGATAATCAGGGTCAGCACTCACTCTGCCTATTATCTTCAGAGAGAAAGATAGAGATACTGTAATACTCGGCTTTAATTCGAATTTGGTAAAATAATAATGATAAATAGAAAGCTATTTTCCAGTCAACACCACATTTTTGATTTCTTAGAAACCAGAAACCAATATGTGTAGGTATATTTTGCTCTGCCCAGATGTTCTTACCTCACATATCATAATGCCAAAAGAAAAGATGTCGACCCGCTCATCGTACGTTTTTCCTGAGAGGTGCAGAGGAAAGATTTGATAATATGAAACATAAAGCTGTGGAGTTTTAAGATATTAGTTACTGTTGTATGCTGTTGCACCTAAGAGTTTCGCACTTTTTTTGCACATTTTACCACAGTGCTAATTATATCCAGAGGCAGTCAGAGATCAGTCAGCACTATTCAAAATGTTCTGTAAGTATTTATGCCTGTGTCAAATCAGAGCGATGTACAGCACTTGAGCTTGCAGCTACACAGTTGTTTTTCTTCTGTCACTGTTGGCAGGCTACTATTCCAGTAAATTGGTTACACAGCATTTTCTTATTATCTTGTCTGACGCAGATGTTCCCAAAAGTTAGTACAAGGTACTGAGTCAAACAGGTTAGTCACATTTTACTGTCATTGTTAGGACTGACATATTGAGTTTAGATGCTGTAGAGGTTCTTCATTCAGAGATTGCTAATCCACTGCAGTAACTAATAGCCTGAAACTTTGCAGGCTCACCATGTATCATCTCAGGGGCCATCCAGTAAGGGTTTCCCACCACAGTGTACCGCTTTCTCCGGTCAGGTTTACGGAGCTCTGCCAGTGTTCCCTTTGCAGGCCGCTCCATAGAAGATGTTTTGCTTTGATTCCTCTCTTCCATCACCAGCCTGGCTAGTCCAAAATCAGCCACCACCACAGACTGGTTCTAAACAAGCAGAGAAAGAAAGAAAGAAGCATTACCAACTATGATGGGTTTTTGCTCTATTGTTTTTAGATGAAAGATCAAACACACTGTGACATTTTATATTGGTTATGTTTGCCTGTTTTTGTTTAAGGTACCATGTGTAGCATTTGTTTCTTAAAATAAGGTCACAGTTCATATAAACCTCAAACTAAATCATTCAGTTAAACTATGTGGTTAGAAGATTTCAATCATTTGATTTGTACGGATGTTTTAGTTTTAATGATGATTCATGAACTTAACGATAACCTAAACTGTAAAAAAACAGCCTGGGAGGTGGATAATGGGACAACCTTAGTTCAGAAGGTAGGACAGTCATCTACAAACACCAGGGTTGGTGGTTGATTCTTGGATTCCTGTTTGTAAAAGTCACTGAACCCCAAACCTTTGGTGCTTTAGATGTGACATAAGAACTTCCTGAAGAGGATCAATATGATTTGGTTTATTAATACTATGTTTTTTTTATGAACTCAGAGTTCTTTTGATTTGTTTTTGGTATTTTTAACAGTTTAATATTTAAGAAGTAATACATACCCCAAAACAATAAATATTAAATAATATATTTTATTCTGCATAATTTATGTACTAGCGTATACCTCTGTGTTATGTTTTATACATTTGTACTCTTTGCCAGCTAAAAAAACAAACTGTTGCTACAAAAAGTATTTGATGGACTGGAAACAAATCTGGGTAATGTACCAACTTGGTAGTGCAGCTCAAACCTCTTTTTTGTTGACAGTAATTTAATACATCTTTCAAGATATCCATGTAACACTGCATCATGTATCATATTTGAAATAAAGCTGCTGTATTTGAAAGTAGCAGGTGTTTACCTCTCTGACCAGGCAGTTGTATGAATTTAGATCTCGGTGGATGACATTCATGGAGTGTAGATATGCCTTACAAGTCGAGACGGGAAAGATTAATGGTCAGATTAAAGAATCATTTTAATCTATAATGTTCATAGTATTGGCAAAAAAGACTCACCATTCCAGCTGCAATGTCTTTGGCATAACTCACTCTTATACTCCAAGGAAAATCCTTGTCCTAAGACATTAAGACCATGATCAACAAACAGTCTCTGTCACTGACACTACAAGAGGAGAAATATGAAAACCTAGTTTAACGTACCATTTTTATAATGGTCTCCCGGAGAGTTCCTCCTTGGATGTATTCAGAGACAAAGTTAATTCGTTTGTCCTTATAAAACAGTCCAATGAACTTGAGAACATTGGGGTGGTCCAGACAACGCATCACCTTGACCTGCCAAATTAGTGAAAAAGTGGTTAAACATCTTACTAAATTAGCTCAGAAGTTAAGTAGTAATGCTCTAAAAGATCTACCACCAGGAATCATTCTTCTAGCTAAAATCTAGCTGGACTATGCAATCTAGACATGCAATCTAAAATAGGCTTCAGTGGTGCCCAGCTATCTGTTACCCCTTAGTTTTATCCTGTGTTATAGCTGTAAGATTGACTTGATGTATGCACAATACTTTCTGCTTATCAGATATGTAAATCTTCAAGCAACTTAGATCTTTTGATGGCCGCTTACCTCCTTTAAGAAAGTCTTCTGTGTCTCTTCGTCAAAACTTATCAACTCTTTCATCACCATTACCTCCCCAGTTTCCTTATGTGTCACCTTGACAGAAAGGTAGACTGTTTAAAATGTTCTAAGAAAGTCATCCATGACAAATGAAAAGGACAAAGAAAGATTGTGGTACCTTGACGGCCTGTCCAAAGCAGCCCTTTCCAAGCACCTCTCCATGGATGAGGTCTGAAGGTCTGAATATGCGGTGGGTTCGATCTCCAGGGTCCACTCGAAGAGACTCAGAGCGAACCATATCTCTCTTTTGAGATAAAGGTGATCCAGGGGACAGAGGACACTTATCTATACTATAGCTGCGCCTAGGAAAGAAAATAGACTTAGAGAGAAGGGTAGAAGCAGTGAGCCAAAGTAGAGCAATGGTCAGCCCTTACATGATGGGTCTGGATCGCATTCCCGTGGTTCCTTGGTGCTGATGTGGTGAAAGGCTCATCCTGATCTGTTCTTCTGTCTCTTCCCCTGGACTTGGCTCTTCCTCCAGACTTGGGAGCTTGTGGGTTGAAGCCAATTTGTTACAAACACAGGGAGCAGGACAGTTGATGTTGTCCTGGGGATTGTTTGAATGAAGGAGGTCATCAGGAGATAGTGGGTTGTGTTCAATGGTCAACTGCAGTGGTCTGCTGGTGTCCTGGATCAGACGGTTTATCTAGAGGAAAGAATATTGTCTTGGTCTTTAGTGGTGTGGTTTATAAGTAAGTAATGTTTTTGTTGACACCAAGGCATGTTCTTTGTAGATGCATTAACAGGTTAGCCAGATAATATTGTTGACAATTTGACAAAATCCTGGATCTGTTGGTTGGTGTTGGATTAAGACTTGTACACATTGTGTGACCACCTATTAGTGGTCATTGTTGTTCTTATTCACTATCACATTATTGGGCGTGCAACTGTGGTGCCAGGAAGGATGCACATTTAATCTGTCAGATATTTTTTTGCCAACTTATAGCCCTCTCTCTCTCTCTGTCTGTTGCTCTCTGGTCTGCTTAACAATCTCAAGAGTTAGCAGTTAGCCCAGCTTTTCCAATGCACTTCCCAAGTTGGTTTAAAGAACTAACATAAATGTATGACCTTATCTAGAATTAGAGCATCCAGCACTACTCAGTTGATCTTGAATCTGTTAAACATCATATAAAAAACAGAGATATAAACAGTTTTCATTTATGCTTATTCTTATATTTTGGCTAATTTAGTCTGTGATTAGAGGCCTACCTCATTTGGGGAAATATTGTAAACAGGGATGCCATTGATCTCAAGTATTTCGTCTCCAATGTGGACAGAGGACAACAGGTCAGTGCTGAACACATCTGGGTCTAACCTGAAACATAGTGAGAATGAGTGGAGAAAAGGTGAGTTCAGACAAAAGAATGGAAGGGGTGTTTGATCAGTTTTATATGGTAGTTAAGGAGAGTTTATGCAAGTCTATGTCCTAGATTAGGACTTACTCTGTCACGGTAACAACAGGGCTTTTGTCTTGGTTGACATCGGTGGCCACAGTCATGCCCCTTCTTCTCCCTGTATGGGGAGGAAACAACACCAGCGCCACCATGTGTGTGCTCTTGGTGAGCGAAGTAGCAGACATCACATCTGATACTACACCCTGATGGAAACAGTGACCACTGCCAAATAGAGCAACGAAAAAACACAACATATAAAGACACATCAGAAATCTTTATTAAACAATAATTCAATTTTTGCTGTTGTTACATAATTATATAGCATACTTTATTATTTCCCTGAAACATCAAAATTACCAGTAAAGTTTAAAGCGTTCAACCAGCGTGTAGGTGTCTCCATCTCCGATGACCATTTCACAGCTCATACAAGTGAAGCATTCAGGATGGTACTTCTGGTCTCCAGCAACCTGTTTATACAGGGATGCAGTCTGGTAAAACACAATGCAGAGGCCAAGAAGGAGAAAATGCTGCTTTGAATCATAGGAGTTATTTCTGTATATTCCTACATCAAGGCTGTAGCAGTGTCAGGATGCTCACAGAGGATATCCTCCGGTTTGAGTGGAAAAAAAAGAAAGCGCGTTTACTTTCATATCAGCAGGAAACGAAGAGGCAGGAAGGCTTTGAATGAACAGTTTGTGCTGTGTGCTGAGATTTGGTAGTTTTTGTTGCAATCGTTGATTATGGCCATATTTCAGTCTTTGAATATTATGTGGTGTTTGTATGACCATTTGTTACTTTGTATTGGTGTTTTTAAACTAACTTTCAAGCCGTTAATTTGTTTCTGGCGATGTTCAAAATATTTGGATAGAGTCAAAAATAGACAGAAGCATTATCTGTTAATGTGACTTCGACTTAGGACTGTTTGTAGGTCTTTAACTGGGATGTTGTGACTAATTACAATGGAATGGAATGGAAAATAGTCAACATTACAAAATGAGACCAGATGGCAAGACTGGCCAGGAAATGAGCCCTTTCCCTTATCTAGTGTTATAGTGGCAATAAAGTAAAGTTTGTAGCTTGCACAGACAAAATAGACAGAATGAGAGCATAATGTAGCACACGGCTTTAACCTCCTATTTCGATCAACTAGCATTTTAATGAAATAAACACAGTTATCGGGTTACCATAACAAGTCCTGTTGTGATTGTCTCCTTGCAGCCGTGGCAGTGCTCTCCGTAACGGGCCCAGTAGTGCTTTTTACAGTAGAGCTGCCCTTCTCTTTCATAGTACCAGCGAGACAGGATACAGCTGCATTCACAACACCTGAAGACAAGAGGGAAGCAGGGAAGAGAGTGAGTAGTATGCCAGAAAAAGAAATGTTGGCTGTAAGATGTTAGATACTTTATATTTGTGTTTTTGCTAAGTAATGTGAGACTCTCATACAGGATCCTGTTGAACACTTTCAGGCCAGTTGGACCATAAAGTATATTCTTCCATGTAGCCCTTTTTTATTAAACACACAGTATCATATGTCATTGATACCCAACTCCTTTCCTGCCCTGCCTTGTTTTACCCTGCTTGTGTTGAATAGCAATGCAATGATTTCGTCATTCAAAAACACAAAGCAAAAACTGAAGCAAAAACATGCTTTTTATCCATCGCACGCATGGGGGAAATACAGTTTAGTGTCACTGCAGGGATGTTGAAATCTTTCAGCATTTCAAATTACTGAGGTCACTGTGACAGAGGGCATATTCAGCTCAGCACCGAGTGAATACAGCTTCCTACAAAAGACCTATTCATATGGTCAGTCATATGTCTTCACAAAAATACTTGTTGTGCATCATAGTCACTTTTAGTATTTTAAGACCTTCATGCAGATTCTTTTAGCACTTTTCTGGTCAAAACTGGTGTATTTATATGTAATACCTACACTAAATACAATATAAACCTGCTTTCTTATCTCAACAACACAGTCAGAGTGGGAGGTAACTTCCTGTGGAGAGTATAACGCCATGTTTCCTCTTTTCCAGCTTGAACTGCATGTGACATGCTGCTTTTACAATAGTAAAATCAGAAAGTTGCTTTATTATTGCAAATGAAATTGGGAAGGACACAATTTCCCTCAACTTAAGAGAGAGTTATAATGGCATTTCACTGTATTCAGTCATTTTTATCTTTTTCTGCTAAACTCTGTTACATTAGGACAATAGTTATAGGTGGAGTCTTAAATCTTGTTAGACAGCTTAAAGTTGTAACAAGTATGATACTGCTTCTTTTAAATGTTGGAGCTAAACTATTATTGCTGTTTGGTTTTGTATTATGCTTATTAGAGGCAGATTCTGTGTCACCAGCATGACAACTAGACCCTGTGGTTTTTCATTGTATTCTCATCAAAAAATGGTGGAATGCAAATGTGCATGTAAATATGTTCACGATCTAAGAATAGGACCACTTTTAATGCTGCTAGTTTACACAATAGCAATATGGCTGTCTGCGATTATCACTTCACTGATGTCTCTGCTTTGTTAATGAACTGTAGGTTCGTTGCAGCTTTTATTTAGTAGACCATTCTATTAAATTACATACCGTTATGCCATATTGACATTAATCTCTAGTCTTAACCATTACTATATCTGCAGAGGAAATAAAGCACCAATGGAATTACTGTTATACAATTGTTAAACCTGCTTTTCATTTGTTAGTAAGGAAATAAGTTATAAACACATCTGGCAGCTGTATGTTTAGGTTCAGGTTGGCCTCTTATCTTTGCTATTGTGCTGCTGGTGACAGAACCTTCCAGCTTCACATCTGCAATTCTGCTTAAACATCTGTAATCAGCCCAGACAGGCGTCCTGCAAATGTATCCTCTCTCTCGCTCTCTCTCTCTCTCGCTCCCTCTCTCCCTCTCTCTCTCTTTAAATGCTACACAATATGCTCATCTTTCTGTATTTCTACTCCACATCTGGCTTGTGCTGTGTCTATACTCTTCTCCTTAGGCGTACATTAGCCTCCTCTTTGTTCCATGGTTTGTGTCACTGAAAGTGGCGCTGTGGGCACACAAGCACCTGGTGTACATAAAACCAACGTCACGATGTCAGGACAACAACAAAGGGCAAATGTTACGAATTTAATGACGTATTCTCTTACCCTGGTTTCCTCCCTGTTCTTTCTGTATTTACTGTGTTAGACTTTCTATAAAAAAGTTGAGTTCTGTCAAAGATGTTTTTGTTTTTGATGTAATTGTATGGTCTTTAGTGTTGCAGGGATATATTTCAATGCTGTTAGGTATGTGGTGTACAGCAAGTGTTTTAGTACAGTCCTAAGAAAGAGGGATGCTTGGTGAGGTGAAGTAAATGATGTCAAGAGTAAAGAGAACTTCATTTAACTCTAAAATAGTATCATATGCTGCTTAATATTTGACCAGGCAATAACGTTTCCTGTTGGGATGGTTACATAAACTACTTACAGTCACTTGTTGTGGTAAAAGAAAATAAACTACTAAAGCATGCGTTGCTCATGTAGCTGTTAGTCGCAACAGACTTCAGCTTGAGGAAGTATTGAAGATGTTGTGCAACAGTTCTCTAAAGCTAATCTTTGACTTATCTTTGCTCACTCTTTTATACAGCTTCTCTGCTTTCTCTTAATTGCACATACACATGTCACCAATTAAAAACAGTGATTCTTACCGTCCTTTCATTCCTCTCCGAAACCTCTGGTCCCGTCGTGACATCGTGCCCTGCCGTTTCCTGTTAGACAACTGTCACTCAGAAATAATCCACCGAGTTGAAAAAGAAGCTTGTTTGCTGCATGGGTTCATGAGTGGTTCATCGCAGGCGTTGCCTTAAAAAAATTTATGTCTCACTGTGCGCGCAGAGGCTTCCTGTACATTAATATTCCTTTGCTAATGTGCAGAGCAGCTGTGTGAGGGGGGAAAAAAAGTGACTCAGTGACACCAGCTGGCCAATCTGCCAGTTTCTGAAAAACAGACCTATCCCAGTTAAGAACTTCTGCTCCTCCCTCCTACTTCTGTTCCTTTCGGCATAAAATGTCTCACTGCTCTTCAGAGTTCAGAGTGTGACAGAGTTCAGCTTACAGACTCCTAAATGCAAGCCTATTTATATGAGTTGGTATATGTGTCTGTCACACAGAGAACCTCACAAGACTGAAATGAGCCCTGTTCCCATGAGCACAAGCATAATCTCTTTATGAACGCCCCAATTAATGCACTGTCCTGATCCTTCAGTAAAGCACTCTATTCACCAAACACAACAAATGGAAAGGGAGAATTCAGTTAAAGCTGGAGAAGGTGAAAGAAATCAGATTTAGAGAGAGTCATCCATTATACTGCTGCTGTTTACAACATTACAAAACACCAAAGTAATGACTTGTAAATAAAATAAATCAAACCTTCATTTCTATAATTAGTTCTAGATATAAATTAGCATTAAATACAAATACTGAAGTATGGTACAAGTACCTCAAAATAATAGTACAATACCGTACTGTACACCATTAGTCCTGATCACAGCCTGTCAGATAACACTATGATCGTATCTGTTACGCTGAGCAGTGTAAAGAAAGCAGTAGTTGAGTCTAATCTTTGTATTTTCACAACTTTCCGCTGTTGGTCAGTATTTGCTTAGTTAGTTTCTTATTTCCCTTTTCTCTGTTCTGCCTATTTTGTGGCTGTAACTATACCACAACTCATAAACATTAAGAACGTCTGCCTGTGAATATGCAGCTTCCTCCTGTTGCCTTGTACCAAAAGTTTATTAATATAGCGCCAATACACAACAAAAATGCATGTACAACACAGTCCATTATTGTAGATATAGACCCAAATGACGGTTATCTGAAACATCATTGGTAATTTCTTTATTTTAGAGAGCATTGTCAAAATTGTACAAAAGCACACATTTTTCTTCTAAGGCCACATAAAAACATGTTGAGCTGTATGATAAAAACACTAATGAAGCTCAAAAGAAAAATTCTGACATTCAGTTATACTCTAATTCTCATGACATCACAGACTATGCAAGCGATTGACCACATATTCGGGACAGTGTGGAAAACAAAGCACTTATATTTATCATAGTAGTACAAAAGTTTAAAGATTAAGACTCACACACACAAAAAAAATGTAATACTGTTCCTTTGACTTCATAAAATGCGACTAACTAGATGAACAATGTAGCATTTTGTTTTTCTCAGCATAATTTAAAAAGTCTAGTCAATGTGAACAATCTTCCAGCAGTGTAGAAGGAGGTACATTAAAAACAACAGAAAACACAGTAACCAACACACCTCAGTTGTCATTTAAATGCACTATCATGTATTATTACCTCACATTTAGTTTGAATGCTTCCTGCAACATCAAATGTAAAAGCCAAATATAAGCCACATCAGAACATCATAGCAAAACATTTTAACAGTGGAAAAATAAGCATGTTAACCAAATCTTACAGTATTAACAACTAGTGTCATGTATCTATAAAACGGTGCCTGTGGTGTTGTGCTAATAGCTGAGGACCTTTAGCTTAATGCTGATGCGGAGGCCCAAGTACAATTAGAATAAATAGACTGCTTTTCAGGGATTAAATATTGGCCAGTCAAAACATTTGAGCCATTAGAGTCCCTTTGGTTCACAGTTCCCTGAAACAGTTGTTTATTTGTTTTGATTTTGCACATTCATGTAAAAGCTAAAACTGAAAAAGAAATGAGAAACAT
This sequence comes from Helostoma temminkii, assembly GCA_900302695.1. Lineage (NCBI taxonomy): Eukaryota > Metazoa > Chordata > Actinopteri > Anabantiformes > Helostomatidae > Helostoma > Helostoma temminkii. The sequence continues at coordinate 14,689 of OMLM01005288.1, read as the reverse complement.
TAGACTCTGCAGAATTAAGTACAGTTAAGTCTAATTGTAAGGGTTTTCTAAAACACTTTGTCAGCATGCAGACAGGTCTTAAAGAGCTGCCCTTTTGGAGTCTTCACTCGCAAGATTGGTGGTGATACTAGCACTGGAACCACAACAATTTGTAAAAAAGTGTATTGCAGCTTGGACTCACAATTTCATTAGAAATCTTTATTCTAATGGTTCTCGGCCTGTTAATCAGGGAGTAACCTCGTTTTATTTCTCTTTTTGAAAGAGACACAAAATGTCAGTGTGAATGAAAGTGTAACATGTTAAATGTGTCAAAGCTTTGGCTTCTATGGCAGGTAAGACATTTACAGTCTGGGAGCATGCAATAGCACCACTGTTGTATTAATGAGGTCACTTCCTGTCTGTCGGTCTCTCACTTCCTCCTTCGGCCACAGTATTTGCCCTGACAGCCAGTGCCTTAATACCAGAACAGAAAAAAATACTCTTATGAAATGATACATATAGTACAGATAAATGTGACACTGTAAAACATAAAGAGCTAGCAAGGGAGGCAGATGTCCTTATTGCAAGTCTGATTGAACTAAAAAAGGTACTGTAGTAAGCTTAAGACAATGTTCAGTCACATATACATACATTACTGTATAGTCGTGATGGTTTCATGCTGACATTAACTGAGTGTGACTGGTTATTTTTTCATTTGCCACAATGCCACGTAGTTCCTGTATTTGTGGGTGTAACACTACGAGCACATCTTAAACATCCCAGTTCTGTGAAACTAGAGTTATTTCAGAGAAAAGTTGTTTTAGACATTTTTTCTCACTAGACACTTTTTTTCTAGACACTAGAAGTGTTCAGGGGTTATTAATGAATGTTGTAATAAATTCCAAAATGGATCAGAGGAAAACATCTACAACATCTGAAATGTTTACATCATGTCACTTCCATCTAATCTACAGACATAACATGTTTAATCCTCTTACAGCACAGCCGTGTGTGCTAATATGCTACATAACCTAATCTGATCAGTCAGCAGACATTTCATTCAAGACATTTCAAGTCACAATGCTTAAAGTCAGAGGATAATCAGTTCTGGGTCAAAATGGCTAGCTAGAATTTATGTCCACACCAGTTAAATCTTTTACAATTTTTATGATAATATTTACTTTAAAGAAGTACATTATGTAGTATTTTTACCTCTGTAGCCACCAGCTCCCAGTAACCCCTGCAAGGCTGCATATTTGGCTGCCTTCTGTGCCTTAGCTGTATTTGACAAAACAAGAAGAATAAAGGGAAAGAAAGAAAGATGTTAAGTGGTATTGATATTAAGTGGTAAGTATAAACTCTAGACAATACATCTACAATAATACTTTGTTATAAAGAGTGTAAAAGGACACGTCTTATTTTTTTAAAATGGTCATTTACTTTGTTTTAATTACAACATATATGTATTAAGTTTTGACACAGAGTACACGTTTAGGCAAGGAAGCTAAAACATGCTTATTCAGTTCTTACATTTTTGTCCAGCCCCTGTATAACCTACAGGACAAAAACAGGGAAGACAAAGTCATAATGAACAACATGATATTAACAATGGTTTCAATTACCACTTTTTTGATTCCAAGGATGACATGAATGAAAATGTATTGGTATTTTCATATTCTTACTTTGTGAGCATATAACCATGTATGTTGTCTACAGGTGTTGTCAGCATCTCCAATGAATTGCTTAATGTTACAGTGAGTATACTGAGTATGAGAAAATTAAATAGTGACCAGGTACTTCTGTCTTACCTGGATAGACTCCACCAGCTGCTCCACCATAGCCAGGGCCAACGCCCCCTGCTGGTAAAATAGACACATTACACACAATATCAGTGTAGTTCTCAGAATTAATTGTGACTGAGTAGCAGGTTTTTAATATGCAGTTGATTTAATTGTATGAATGCATTTGTTTTTTTATCTAAAATTATTATAATATGATATTACAGTTCTTTATTTTATCATTGCTTCACTTTAACTGACTAATTCCTGAGCTAACTCCTCTGACACCCTGGTATGTGTAGCCTGTTCTACCTACTACTTTGCCTGAACAGGTAAATGCTAATAAACATTTGTCAAGCACTTAAAAATCCAGAAGATACCATAATGGCATTATTTGGGACAGGCTTTATGTTTTATTTTTTGGACAGACTTGTGTCAGACTTGGGTTTTACATTTTGCAAGATTATACACTATGGTCTCTGGTTTACTTATCACCTAGTCACTAGTCACCCAAAACACAAAGTAAAAATTAAAACTAATTATTTTGAAGGAAAGCATCTTCATAATTCATTGCATTTATATTTTAATTTAATTGTAGTCTTCAGATATAGTTTTTTGTTTTAGTTATTAATTTATTTTCTCAACTCACCTGGAAGCCCTCCTGCTCCTGCACCCGGAAGCCCTCCTGCTCCTGCACCAGGAAGCCCTCCTACTCCTGCACCAGGAAGCCCTCCTACTCCTGCACCAGGAAGCCCGCCTACTCCTGCACCAGGAAGCCCGCCTACTCCGCCGCCTGAAGAACACGGGTATGGTAAACATATGTATATTAGTTTTTTCGTAGTCATTTGGCAACGGTAGGGCCAGTATGCAGCAATAACATTAACTTATTGTTCTGCTGGCATCCGTAATTATCAGAACCTTTTAATTAAATTGTTATATGGATCAGTAGAGAATTTTACCTATTCCATAGCCAGTTCCACCCAACAATGAGCCGTAACCAGATTTGGGAGGCTTCCTTGTTCCAGCTGCTTGGCCAGGTCCATATCCACCAGCCCCACCAGGTCTAAAACCCCCTGGTCCAGTGCCAGCACCTCCTGGGCCATAGCCACCAGGTCCAACACCACCAGGCCCATAACCAAAAGGGCCAACTCCAACTCCGCCAGGGCCAACTCCAACTCCACCAGGGCCAACTCCACCAGGGCCAACTCCGCCAGGGCCAACTCCGCCAGGGCCAACTCCGCCAGGGCCAACTCCACCAGGGCCAACTCCACCAGGGCCAACTCCACCAGGGCCAACTCCTGCGCCTCCTCCTAACCCTCCTGCTGGAAAACAGATCTGAACATATAAGTAAAGCTATACACTATATACCTCTATACAGTATATCACATATGTTTAATGAGAAATGTAATTGTTTTACACATTTAAAAGTTATATTTTTGTCAACATGCACTGACATTTTACTATATAATAATGCCTGTTATTATGTAAAATTTATTTTACATTGCCACTTTGGCAAACGCCTGTTTTTAGAAGAGATAACATTCCTCCATAGGTTGAATAAAGATTAAATAATTCTAAAATTCATTAATGTGTAAAATCCTAACCCAGCCTCACCTGATCCATATCCTGCTCCTCCATAACCTGGAAAAAAAGAAGTAAAGTAAAACAATTGCTAATTATTTACCATATAAGTACAGAAGTATGATTGTTACTTACCAGTTTTAGGTTTTCTTTTTCCTAATGACTGGCTCCCTGGTCCGACGCCACCTGTTCCTATGCCAGTACCCCCAGGTCCAAAGCCTCCTGTTCCTGTACCAGCACCCCCTGGTCCAAAACCACCAGTTCCTGGGCCATAGCCACCGGTTCCTGTACCAGCACCCCCTGGTCCAAAACCACCAGTTCCTGGGCCATAGCCACCGGTTCCTGTGCCAGCACCACCTGGTCCAAAGCCACCGGTTCCTATACCAGCACCACCTGGTCCAAAACCAGTTCCTGTGCCAGACATAGTCAAAAACAACTGTCAGTCTGATTTCATCTCTCACCTTGTCGCTAGCCAGCTGTTGTGGATGATCTAAGGCCTGTCAGTATGTTACGCGTTGTTATGTATATAGCTG
>OMLM01005285.1:137260-162494 GCA_900302695.1 Helostoma temminkii | reverse complement strand
GGCCCCCGAAGGCTTCAACGAACTCACTGATATGTTTTTGTGGAGAAATTCACTAAAATAAAGATTTTAAGGCGAGTTAGAAACAGACCTCATCTCTGGTTTGGAGGAGAATCTTGAGACGGGATTTAGAATGGAGCCTAATGGGAGCGTTCTAGGGAACTCTCTTGACTTTTGGCCACGGTGGACAAAAACCGTAAGGCCTATGACAGTGATAAGCATATGTGTGGAAAGATGATGAGTTTTCCTACGTTTCTAGGTACAATGTGTCTATGAAAGATGAAAGTTGACTGAGGAAGAGAAGAAAACGCGCAAAAAAAGTTGATAAAAGTTGAGGAGGAGACGCTAGAGTGTGAGTGACATCACGCACTCTAGCTGACAAAAGTTCCCGTCATTGAAACCAATGGAGACGATGAAAAATGACCAAAAATGACTCAAAACTAAAACTGCCAAACCTCAAAAAGTTTAAGAGATATGAAGAAGCTGACCTAAGAGGAAAAAGTTTAACTTGTCTAAACCCATTTAAAGTTGAAATGACGTTTCTACGATGAACGATGACGATACACGAAGCTGATGAAAAGATGAACGATGATGGGAAGTTGAATGATTTTCCCATTGAAAATGAATAGATGGAAAAAGTTGAATATCATAAAAAGTATAAAAGATGAAAAGTAATAGCCCGGAAGATGAAAAGATGACACACAGCTGTTTTACAGCTCTCCCACTAATTAATCCTCAGAAGAAAATAGGTTAACTACACATACAGTGACAGAGTTTTAATGATTTTGCCTTTATACAACACAGATTTGAAAAAAAACAATAAAGATGTGATCGAAGTGTAGACTTATGGCATAAATGGCAATTACCATTTATGAATTGCAGCCATTTTAAGCAAAATAAAAATATAGCCATATTTTTTAATTTTTGGATTAAAACCCTTTGAGTTTCATCTCTGGAGATCCTTTGCCAGTCCCTCACTGCAGCCACCTTCAGTTGTTGCTTTCATGTAGGTTTTTCTGCTTTAATTTTGCTTTTAGTGATGGAAAAACATGCTTTCTCGAGCTGGGCTCAGGTCATTGACTTGGCCCTTGAAGAATATTGCATTTCTTTCCCTTCAAAAAGTCTTGAGTTGCTTTTGCAGTACGTTTAGGGTCGTTATCCATATATTTACTGGGAGGTACTGTCCTATCAGTTTGCTATTATTTGGCTGAATGTGAGCAGAGAGTATCCTTACAGCCACATTTTAAGAATGTACCAAACTGTTTGGCCATACCTTTTTGGGCTTTTTTACCTCTCTAATAGATGTATGTTATGCCAACTTAATACCTGATATTACCTCAAGACCTTTTATCTGCTTAATTTCCAAGTACTGTAGTGTCTTGAAGTAGCAGCTGGACTTGTTTTTAGTTCTTGAATACGTTTCACCTTCCATCCAGATGGCTAAAATCACAAAAACCCTGCTAGTGCCCAAATAATTCAGGACTTAGTAGGAGGAGGTAGGACGTAGTGATGCCTCCTCCTTCGCTCTCTAGCTTGTTCCCTACGCCCTTTGGTAAGTGCCCTCATCACGTGGGTTGGCTCCTCCCACCCGATGACGTCGCCGTCCAGTTGTCGCAGGCTGATGTTGGGACACGGATGAGGAAACACGTCGGAAAATTACCGTTTTTACTCGCCACCGAGACCGTGAACCGAAACAAATGGAGCGGTAAGTGCGAGGTTTAGTCGGCGGACACACTCGGAATGTGTTCGCGGCGTGTAAACGTGTTAAAGCCGCTGTGCTTCTCCTAACTGCTGTCTGTCTCTGCTAGCATAAACTAGCATGGATGCTATAGGTGCTGACACAACCGCACCTGTATCATAAGTTTAACCACATGACAAATATTACATCCAGTGTTTTGTTTGTTCTACTTTCTTCTTGTAGCGCTGGCAATCACCGGGTGTGTGTTAACCCTAACGAGTGTCTCCTTATTTTAGACTAGCCCCCATGCGGCTCTACACCTTGTCCAAAAGACATTTTGTCCTGGTCTTCGTGGTGTTTCTGATCTGCTTCGGCCTCACAGTCTTCATTGGGATTGCAGGTATGTCCGATAAACGTTACTGCAGCACTGGGCCAAGCTCGGTGTTGGTTAGCAGTCATTATAAAACACAGACGCTGGGTTTCAGATACAGAGAGTGAGAGTGAGCCGTCCTGTCTGTTATCAATTATTAAGCGTATTATCAATAACTGATAACTGAATAACGCAGGCACATGTTTAAACCACATCCCTGCTTCTCAGCTCTTACATTACTGGTATGTCCTAACATCCTGCGAAACATTTTTTCTTTTCCTATTTTGAGGAGTTGTTCACCACAAGTAGATAAATTACTAACAAAGTAAGCTGACATTATTTATTAGAAGATGCTGTCAAGAAGATTAACAACATGATTTCTTACATGTTTACATGCGACACTGTTGTGGAGGTAAAAAAAATGCGTGCTAAACTGTACCCAAACCATCATAGTTACAGGAATAAGAGAAAGATGTTCATGATTTTGTTTGTGTGAATATTCTCTTGTGTCACTAATCAAACAGGTTTAGCGAGACAATTTAAAAAAAATTAGCACTACAAGTTTAGGATCCTTATACTTTTCTGTTATAGTTACGTTTGAGAACCATTTTGTTGACCATACACATGCGTGAGTTTAGCAGACACTGTTTGCAGACACAAACAGGAGAATCTAAACCTTCTCTGTGTATCCACGTATCCTAACATCCTGTCAGTAAAGGAATTCAAACCAAGTCCAGCCTCCATGTCCTCACACCCCATAAGTCAACCATCACTTCACTTCATTAGATGTTTTTTAATAATGCACCTCTTGCATAAATACAAATAAATCATCCTTAATTATGGTGACAAATGTGAAGCATGGTTTGCCCATTCACTGCAGATCATTAATTTCAGTCATCCAACTAGTAAGATTTGTTATGTTTATTTTTTGTCTCACAGCAGGTTTTTACTTCTTCCTTGAGACTTACATTGAGACAAGCATGTTTGTGTTCTATGATATTTGTAGGTCCTAGGATTATTGCTGAGCAAGAGTACAAAGTTGATCAGCTACCTATAAAGAATTTCTCAATTAAGGTAAGACAGAGAGGTGTCTATTAGTCGGGTGTCTATCAGTTGTATGCCATTTTATTTCACCCAACATTATGCTCTGATGTAAGTTTGAGGAGTGTGTGGGGAAGAAATCCTAAGTCTTAAAGCATGCAATGCTGAATTAATACTGTGTAATTTGCATTTTCTAGAGTTAGTTAGAGAAGTAGTTAGATATTATAGTAATTTACATCATCTATTGCATATTTTCAGACAGGACCCTTCAACCTGGTTTCTCCGCCTCTCACCACCTACAACCAACAACTATGGCTCACCTGTGTGATGCAGGCTGAAAACAGCAATAGTAAGACCAAACACTGAGCTACAGAAAACCAGCTTTTGCAATGATTATGTTGTAATGCACTTCCCTTTGGTTAATATCAATTTGCTGCTGCTGTCTGCATCAGTGGTTGACTTCCAGCAGTCTTTTGAGATCAACGTTGAGCTAAAGGGAGTGATGCAGGATGGCAGCGTAATGCACATCAACAACCCGCACCAGAAATCACGAACGCTTCACTGCGGGAGTGTAAGTGTCAACTCAGCCTGCTCACTCTTGTAGTGTGCAGGTCATTAATCATTCAGTCTGGCACCAGCAACCAGCACATCAGTGTGGGTTTGTAATATAAAATGAGGAAGCCCCCTTTAGAAGTGAGAGTAGGAACAAATGTCCGTTCCATTGAAATTCACTGATCTTCGGTATAATGTAGGGCTGTGCAATATTGGCAAAACAAATGATATCTTGATATGTTTTCATGATAACAATATGTAGATGATATTTTGCAACCTACAAAATGTGTTTGTAAACATCCTAAATTGTATTTTCTCAGTCGTACTAACAGCTTAATAATCGCTACTAGTGGTGTTTCTCTGGCACTGCTAATGCTAGTGCTGCTGGCTAATACTAGTGCTGCTGCTAACCATCTGGCAAGTTGCAGACAGCCAGAGAAACAACCGGTTTCCGACACAGTTTGCAGATTGAGTCTTTTGGACAACATCTGTCTTTTCAAAGGTTGCTAGTAAAGTTAATCCACGTCAAGGAATCAAATGTAACAGTGTGTTTTGTATCCTGGCGTTGTTTGTTTGCTCATTTTTAACTTCGGGCATGTTGGCTTAGCTTGAGGAGTAGAACAAGCAGACCATGACACTGCAGCAATAAATTTGCATGTGTGAGCGGCTTTAAAACATCAATTTATTATTATCTTAGGCAATATATATCGCACATCGCTAGTACATTGTATACAGTAGTTGATTTCTGACCAAACTGACTCAACCTCTCCTTGCAGAAATGCGATGAGATCATTGTGCTTCATCTTGGCTATCTGAACTACACCCAGTACAATGTAGTGGTTAGCTTCAAGGGCCTTGAAAATATCAAATATGAAATGGTCAAATTTGTGGTAGGTGACAAACACTGGCAGCATTCTCTTCCCAACTAATAAAACATTTTTTCACTATTAATTTTTTTTTCTTTGTGTCTTTGCCAGTGGAAAATGTACAATCCTACATTCTCTCAAGTAGAAATCTGGTTCCGGTTTGTCTTTGTGGTGTTGACTTTCATGGTGACGGTAAGAGCACTGGTCACTTTAGATGATGACTATACATCAGAAAACTCAACTGACTTTCCCGCACTCCAGCATGACTAATGATTTTTTTCATGTCTGTTCCAGTGTATGTTTGCACACTCGCTGAGGAAGTTTTCTATGAGGGACTGGGGCATAGAACAGAAATGGATGTCAGTCCTGCTCCCATTGCTGCTGCTCTACAATGGCAAGTTTCAATAATTTTCTCTGTTAATTTTACTGTTAACATTTTTTGCCATGTGAACACTGATATTCCCAGTATATTATTCTGAAATTATTTTTTTCTGTTCAGATCCATTCTTCCCGCTGTCATTCCTGGTGAACAGCTGGTTTCCAGGGATGTTGGACGCTTTCTTCCAGGCGCTCTTCCTGTGTGCTCTGCTGCTCTTCTGGCTTTGTGTTTATCATGGCATCAGGGTTCAGGTCGGTCCAGTATTATTATTTCCTTACCTCACCGTTTTCTCTGATTTATATCTCATTATGAATCTGATTTTACATGTTTTACCGTGTTTCCACAGGGTGAGAGGAAATGTCTGACGTTCTACCTGCCAAAGCTGATCATAGTGGGGCTGCTGTGGCTCTCAGCAGTTACACTAGGCATATGGCAAACGTAAGTCTGACACCGCTGGCCACAGCTTGTCTGATTCACAGTGTGCATTACACCAAAACTTCAACAATCTATTCTATTTTCCTGAATTTGCAGGGTCAATGAACTCCAGGACCCCACCTATCAGTATAAAGTGGATATTGTGAACTTTGAGGTGAGATTATTACTTTGTAATGGCAGTTAAAATGACACACAGAGTTTGTTGTCCTTTGCTCAGCAGTGTAATAAAATCCTATGTTCTCAGGGTATGAAGGTCTTCTTCCTGATTGTTGTCGTCCTCTACGTCCTCTATCTGATTTTCTTGATCGTCAGAGCTTGTTCGGAGCTCAAGAACATGCCTTACTCAGGTAGCACAGCACATTACACCTGTCTGTACAATATTTGATTTAGATTTAGTTTTTCTATAGTGGCATTATTGTGCTTTGTTTTTCAATCTCTAGATCTCCGGCTGAAGTTTTTGACAGCTCTGACGTTTGTGGTCCTTATTATAAGGTATGTTTAAAAAAAAAACAAAAAAAAAACTCTTAAAAGCACTTGACATTTTTTTGTTTAGTTTGGTTAAATTTGGTCTTGTTGCTTTTTCTCCGCCAGCATGGTCATACTCTACCTGAGGTTTGGTGCCAAGGCTCTTCAAGACAATTTTGTGGCTGAATTGTCAACTCATTACCAAAACTATATCCTTTGAAGAGTATACAGTTCACTTTTAATATGCTATATTATCATGATAATTGATTCCTTAACTCCAGTTATACCAGCTGAATTTTTATCCTTCTATGGCCTACTCAACTTTTACCTGTACACATTAGCATTTGTGTATTCCCCCTCTAAAAATGCTCTTTATGGTGAGTAATAGAGCGCAGCCATTACTAATTCTGAGTCTTCTCTCTTTTGTGCAGTAGATAATGAACAAATATATCAATGCATCTTGCTTTTTATTAATTTACCAGACTCCCAGCTGAAGGATAATCCTGCTTTTTCCATGCTAAATGACTCAGATGATGAAGTGATATATGGGTAAGTGTTTATTTACAGTAAACCGTTTAATATTATAGTATATTATATTGCACAAAGCATAGAACATAGCTTCTACTATTTAGCTATCGGTTTTTCGCTGTAGAAGAATGTTTAAACACGTTTATAGCTTTGTGGAAATCTTGCTCCTCAAACTTAAGCAGGTTATATTCTATGTAAGTTGTGCATATGGAACCCACTAATATTTCTTTGTTTCTGTAAAGGAGCGATTACGAAGATATGCCTTTACAAAACGGACGTACTATAAAAGCAACTGCCAAGTACCAGGATGAGAGTGACAGTGACTGATGGATATCGGACTGCTCCTCATCTCTGTCCCCGTTGGAAACTATAAAGTATCATGTTTATGTGTAAATAGGGAGTATTTGCTTTGGAAGTATAAAATGATGTACAGTAAGTGTACATAAATATATTTTTAAAAGGAGTAACTTCCATGTCTACTGAATGTACTGTAATTTTTCAGAAAGTTGAGAAGCCACTCAAATGTTTTCCTTCATTGCTCATGCTTCAGTCTCAATGAAAACAATAGAAACCACTGATGTAAAATAATAGCTTCTAACTTTTTCCTATTCTCAACCAGCAGTTTTTTTTAGGTTACTCAATGTTCTGTTTATTTTTTTTTTGTGGAACTACTGTTGTTTCCTTATACTTGTAGTGTTTTTGCCATTCCTTTCCGCTCTCCGACAGTTTGAGAATAATGTGATAACCTTTATGTGGCCAATGCTGAGTGGCATTGTACTTTTGGAAGAAAGTTAAACACTACACCAGTTACGCTCCAGCAGTAAACTGTGGCTCACCAGCGCTGATTTAAGTGCCTAAATGGTGTTGTTTTCAAATTCCCTATATCCTTAGAGCCCAGACTGGGGGTACTGCACATACCAGTGATTTATTATTACTATTTCCAGTTCTTCCTTTGGAAAGAAGCTGTGTAATTGCACTTGTATTTTATTTATTTTGCCAAAAAGTGATATTTGACACTGTATTATCAGACGACCTGGATGGATGGAGTTGGAGATGAATTAACATGGACTGATGTATCATATCATACTTTCCAATCCCAGCACAGATGGCCAAATATATATATATTTTATTTTGCCTTATTACCTGCAATTGTAAGTAACTTTTTGTCACAATTTTCCTTTTATTTCCTACAATGTGAGACTTGCAGCTCTTGACTTTGTTTCAGAAAACTAGAGCGTATGGACATAAATATCCAAAATAACTGTTTATTATTTATAAAGAACATCTCAACATATATGCCAATCAAGACTGTGCCTTGTCTTTAAATTGCTGGTTTTTTTTCCAAGTGGGCTGCATTTCCAAATGTATAAATGCTTTGACATATGTTTGATCATTTCAAGTGTAAATATAGCTTATGTTGGTTCAAGCTGGTTATATTGGGTTGTTGAAGTGTTTAAAATACTTGCAGTTTTTGTTGCTTTGTGAGATAAAAGCTGTATTATGTAGCACTGTTGTTTCATATGTAAATAAAGCAAAAAATGTATAGTATTTATTTTATTGCACATAAGATAAAACAGGTTTATTCACACACTTTCAATAAGGGCAAACAGCATGCTGGATGTCAATGTTACACAAATTCCTATGTAATTTAAACACTTAATGTAGCAGTAGCTTCAGATGGACAGCCCAAACACACTGACGATACAATACATGGATTTGTTTTCCCATCTCACTGCACAGCTTCCTGTTGGGTAAAAAATACACAATGAATTCAGTGACGACACAACTGATTTAAGTCTAGACTTTGCTGTCTCAACTCAAATGCTTGAGTAAAGCATTTTTTAGTCAAAAAACATTTGTCAGGTTTACATATTTGACATCTGCTCCATATACACTTTATTTAAAAGTTTTGTGAACACGCAGTTGATTCATTTACCATCAGTAGAGCTGTCCCAGAAGCATGCGTTGGCTGTCTGCAAGCCTGCTCCATTCTTCTGCATGATGATACAGGTTACTGTGGAAAAACACAGAAATACACACACTGCATTTAAATACAAACCTCAGGTCACAAGAACCATCACCATATAATTTCTGAGGCTGCACTGCACACACCGATATATTTGAAAGGCTTTCCCATCTTGCTGAGTTGACTGAGGCATTGTTCCACTACACTGGTGGTCCACTGGTTCACTCTGCTGTGCTGGTAGGTATTTTTTCCTATGGTTGCTTCAACTGACTATAGAGACAAGTAAACAAGTTACAATATAAATAAGTCTGTGTACAGTTAACTAAGAAATGGATAACATATATTGACATTCCTTTCCATCGCTTTGCAATAATCCTGTAACGCTTCCAATAAAATCTGGAATATCACGCACCCAATCCACCAAAACCCTGAACAAAACTGTAAATAAAATATGCTATAATTAATTTGTTGCATGGGTTAAATGCTGTGGGTGCAGATGTGGACGGTCCCTAGCAACGGGTGGAGAGTCCTTAGCAACAAACGACGTTAAAAACAAAGTTGCTAACAAGTGGTAGCGATTAGCCGATAAAACCCAAACTCTCTGTATAAATCAAAAGGCATAAAAAAATGCATTTTTGCTTACCTCTTTGATTATTCTGCTCACTCTTTCAACGACGAACCCAGCCTGTTTGATAAAGGGAAAAACGAGCACTTTAGCGTTAAGCTAGTCAAGACAACATCGCTGCTAGCTGCTCTTCTAGCGCTACTTTCTGGCGAAACGCTGATCATTTATCAGATACAACCTTCTAGACCCTCAAGTGTTTATGCGAGGTGACAAGGATACACGCAATAACCACTTTAAAATATCAAACTCACCTCTTCTTCTGTCTGATAATCGTCCATGGTTGACGTTACTACGTCCGCTGTCCACGTTACTCAAGACTTCCGGTCACTTTCACAATAAAGGCGTCCTCTACAATTCAATCATTTAGCGTTTTAGTGACATTGTGAATTTAATCATTGCACTTTGAACATAAGACATAAACAATTGGTGGTTTGGTAAATGTTGTACTGATTATTTTGAGAAACAGCTCATTTTCTATTTTTGTGTAAAGTTATAAATTTATGAAAGATATGAAAAATATATTCTCGATAGTTTGTTGCAGGAAAACTTACAGGTTAATTCAGTTTTACTGCTGGCATGTGCCGGGGACGATAAAGTTGTTACTGGTTGATTATTCAGTCTGTTTTCATATTTGTTTACTATTTTACGATCTTTTAATTTGTTATTTATAATGGACTGGCGTATTATATAAGACATTTCTAGATGCTGTAATGACCCAAAAAGGCTGTAAAAAATATGATTATAAAGATATAAGAAATGTCATAATCCTATCAGATTTCAATATGTTACCTTAGGAAAATTGTGCCGCTGCTTTTAATTATTTGAGGCCTTCAAACAGTCCGCCATTGTTGGACAAAGTTGCTAGCATCTCCTCTGACACGTCGTCACTGTCTGTCTGAAGCCGTTAACACAGATTTGATGACAGGTTTTTCACATAAACTATGTAATGCTAATGTAATGCTTCTAAATATCATCTTTGTTTTGATAACGTCTTTTGGTTTTAGGTTACATCTTCGTGAACTTAATTAAGGCTAAGCTAGCTACAGAGCCGTTTTATGTTGCTAGCATAAGGAGCTTGTGTTGCACTAGGCCAGTTTATAGGTCAATAATTTGGTGAATTTGGTTTTTGACCACTGTGTCATGAAGAGGTTGAAATGATATAAACGTTTTGACTGCGTGGTACCTTGTCTTTCAGGTGCTTTAGTACACCTGCGGCCCATTAAGATGAGATCATCCCCTTTGTTTTTTGTTTTTTAATTATTCTTTTTAAAACTACAGGAATCACAAAAGTAACATCTGGGAAATGCTGATTATCCCAAAGGAAAAGCTCTGTTAGCTCACAGTGCATGCAGCTATAACCTAGCAGAAGTTATTAACACTGAGGAAAAGGCCTGAAATGTGGATTTTAACCCTAATACAGCAGGAATGAGGATTTTAAGGTAAGACAGCAAACACTCCCTGTAAACAAACAGCATTTCTGCTAAGTTCTGTGTTTGACATGCGTTTGGAGTTTTGTTTTGGGGAAACTTTGTGAGCTTTTCGTCTTTGTTATTTAGTTTATAATAGTTAAGAGAAAAAGACTTGATTGGAAAATAGTTACATTTTTATGAGGACTGAAGCAGACTGCTCTCACTGCACTCACTCATTGAGGGGATAACCCATAACTTGGGGAGTTTTATTTGCAAACAAAGAGTTTCCCACAAACCATACACTACCTTTCTTCTCTGGCCTAAATGTGTACACATCCTCCTGTGTAGCAGCTGTTAAGTTTCTCCAGTCTACAGCTTTGAGCCTTCTGGGTCTTCACCTTCTCCCAGATGACACCCTCATACCTGGACCAGTGAGTTGGTGTCCTCCCTGGTATAGCATCAAGTGTTTTGTTCTCCACTTGTTCAGTGCATATGTTGACAATGATTGGTGACACAGGAGAACCCATGACACATCAGACTTCAAGCTGTAGTTGTTCAGCTTCTGCCAGTGATAGGTTGATGTTCTGGATGGCGGATTCGCTGCGATCAGTCAGAGATTCTTCACCCGTATGTCCTTTGTGTCCACTGTTGTGGACCTGTCCTCTTTCTCCAAGAGACCTCTCTTCTTCCTCTTCCTATGACTGCATCTAATATTGGCTTGTGTACAGTGTCACATAGTTCCTGGTGAAAACAGTCTATCTTGCATTTCAAGATTTCTGTGGGGAAGTAGATCTTTTTATTAAGCAGCTGCTTTGAAGGATATTGTCCGCTCTGTGACTCCTTACCATGAATCACAGGTGTAGGTGTGCCTAAAATTCAAGCCATCCACAGGAGGGCCACATTTATTAACTCACTTGGAAACCAACCTTGAGGATAAATTAATGGCCTGCAACCACAACGTTGCTCAGACTAATAAAGCTACTTGGAATGAGTGGTGAAATGTGTTGACCTGACAAGAAAGAGGTACAGTTGCCATAACTCAACTTCCAGATATGCAACAAGATCTTTGGCTAGGTCAGGGCTGTCCAATTCTGGTCCTCAAAGTCCACTGTCCTGCTTGTTTTCCTGCACTCACAGCTTCTGAGTGGCTGTACACACCAGATCCAGGTAATCAGCAGTGGATAGGGCAGGGATGGTTTGGAAAAACAACAGGACAGTGGCTCTTGAGGACCAGGGTTGGACCCCCTGGGCTAGGTTGTTGCTGAAGTGGGGGGCTCTTTCAGCTACACTTAGTTGGGTGGAGAACTCAGAATTGGAGTCAGTAAAAGTATAGTATAGTAAAGGTATAGTGTTTTGTTAATTTATTATGATTCATAAAGAGTTTCACAATGCTGATAGTTTTCCAAAGTCTTACTCTACTGTGCAGCACCCTAATTTATGAAGCTAAAGGTGCAATATTGCAAAACAGTAGACCTACAGCCATGCTACAGGCAATTAGAAAATAACTATCTGCAAGCAATTAATATAAACCAAACAGGAAGTAAGACTTGACAGGCAACTTATCCAGGTTGTCATTGACAAACAGCCGTTTGTTTGCAGTAATACTACAAGAGATAACCCTTTACTGACATTACCCAATGCTAAATATTAAGCGTATTCTCCTGAAATACAGCTGGATGAGTAAGTTGCACTTATGAAGTTCACATACATATTGAAGTTTGTTGACTCTTGTAGTTCGCTTTCGCTTATCGCATTTATTTTGAAAAGAAGCCCGGAAGTAGAATCCAAGCTGGTGTTAGCTTGATGCTACAGTTCTGTCCACATAGCCGAGGAAGATGCAGCTAGCACAAGTATGTACAGAAAGTTTCAATCCCCGAATATACAAAATAATCCACTGCAATTAACGCTAGTAATGGGAGAGAAAGTGACTTTTTTGGACAGTAGCTGGTTACCAGAAACAACATTAACTAGAGTTTACTAACATCGTTATGATATAAAAGCTTAAAGGATGGAGTGGTGGAGAAACAGCAACTGAAACCAGCAAGACTCTAGGCCAATAAACAATTAATGTCATAGTGAACCACGTGAAAAGACACCTGTAATTAAGCAAAGAAAATAATCCACAGATCCAAGAAGAAAATTGAGCTTTTTACATTAATGATGTGACAAACGTGTGATATTTCCATTTGTGTCTGCAGTTAAAAGATTGCAAACACTGTTCAAAGTCAGTAAACTAAATCTAAACAGTCAAAAGTCCAAGTGGAGAGATATTTGAAAGCGCTGATTGTTATTTCTGCGTGATGGGGAATGAATTCTGGTCCATTAAATCACCAACTCTTTCCTGGAGGGTGTGAACCACTTCTGCCAGGATGAAGAGGTGTGTGTCGTCAAGGTCCTTGAGGATGAACTTCTTTCCCAAGGCCATCGTTTCATCCAAGTAGAGGAGAAACTGTTTCATGGCAGGATCACTGGTCAGTGGAGTAGAGAGAAGCAGAAGAACAGGACAGTCATTCAGACAGTGTAATATGACTCCTAACATCTCATCATCATTAGAGATTATTTTCACCAGCACGACTTGGTTAGCATTGTAGCAATGTCTGGGTAGATTTACAGATTTCCTTACCATTCAACAAGGACACCTTTGTGCACGTTGACCATGTTGACAGATGCCGATAAGACGAAGCCAAGTCAAACTCTCAAAACCTGCAGCACAATTAGCTATTTCACGTCCCTGTATGTAAATAGAAAGAGTGACATGGCCACTGGTAAATACAGCACAGTAAATATCAGTGGAGCAACATAAACCAGCAGTCATTACTTCAGAAAAGGACAACAAAAGAGCACAGCTTCTGACTTAGCTTATGTTTAAGTAACGTTATTAGCTTAGCTAACATAGCTACCACTAGCTAATGTTAATGTTGAGTCACAGTCAACTCCGAGCACTGTCTGTCGGTTTTCGAAGATAAAACACAAGACGAACTAAATGATAAATACATATTCAAACGCATACGTCAAACTAGTAAAGCAAAAAAGATAAGAACTTCTACAGACCTGGTGGTTATTGTTCCTGTTGCATGCTAATGTTTCAAAGCATTGTGGGACAGCTGGAGGATGGCGCATGACGGTGTCCGACGAGGGTCAGTCTTAAAAAAAAAAAAATTGTGCGCATGCTTTTAACACTATTTTTGTCGACACTCCCACTCAATTATTTGTTTTCCCAGACTGTAAAAAGTTGCATGATTATTATGTACAGCCTGTTTATTTTAATTCATCAATTGGTCAGCATGCATTTGCCAGGAAAAGAGTTGGACACACAAGTGGTTAATAAGGAGGACAAAATCCCCCTGCAAGGTGTATATACATTTTATATACTCATCATTATCATATGTACTGATATGACAAAATAATAACGATGAAACAGCCAAATGAAAAAGTCTGTAATGTACATTGTTGCAATGGTTATATACAGTAAAGTTGTCAAAATTAGCTCATTACATACCATGAATTTTCTAAAACACTGTAGTATTAGTACTTTGAAATAAATACATTTAGAGGAGAATGCATGCATTGTAAAAAAGCTAAAAGTGAAGCAGTGCAACAGTGCATAGACAAGTCATATTATATTTCCACATTTTTACATTTATTTATCATCAGTATTTCTAGTGGCAATCTGGACTATAAACACCTGGAGATTAAAAACAATCCCCGCTGAATAAATAAAGAAACCTGAATGGATATCACTAATATTAATACAGGTTTATTTGAGGTACAGTAAGGCTCAAGAGTTGTAAGGTATGTTTTGGCACAAAATATCACTGTCTTAATGTGGTCAGAATAAAACATAAATAAAAAAAATAAAAATCTTAAACCATTATTCTGGCCCAAAATACTGAGGAGCAAGAGTGGCAATGATAGGTCAGTGCATGTTTATGTAAAACACAATGAGCATATACAGCTGACAAACAATTAAATCTAAAATAAGTGTTCATTATCTGTAAACTTAGCAATCATAATTTTTAATTAATACGACTTATTAGTGAGAGAGACAAATCTGAGGGGATGACAAATTTAGCACCCAGGTCTCTTTATCACAACTGAAAACACTATAACACTATGTGCTGTCCCCCCATATCAATGTGTAAAACAATCACAATCCCCCTAATTATTGTGCAACAAGTAGAGGCAATTATTTTTTTCATTTGGCATTGCTGGGTGTCAGTACTCCCTCCTTTCAAGTAAACTGTTGGTTCTACCAGTGTGATTGTGTTCAGTTATTCAGTCAGTGGAGGATGTAGCTCTGCAGTGCTTCTTGGATGAACTGGAGGCTGCGCTTGTACAGGAATGAGTCCTTTTTCTCTGGTTTGCAGATGTTTAGATGATCTACATCCACTTCGATAAGCTCCCCAATGCCAAGCTCTGCAACCAAATCAAGGCATGTTCATGCATTCATATTTAAGCTATACATCATAGATGTTTTATGTTATCCGTACACATTGGTGTTTCATACTTGCTGACTCTGTCGGTACCACCCGGATTTTCATCATGGGACCAATGTTTGTGGGTAACGTCTCAGCGAAGCTCAGCACCTTGAATTCCCTTTCCTTGGCCATGTTCAGGAAGTTTTCATGCAGGTTGCGCAGTGCTGGTGAATCTTTGAACAAACAGAAAACATCACACACATAATAATCAGTGTCTACAAAACAGTCGATGAACTGTCTTGGATCGTAGAGTTCGTGTCACTGACTTACCTTTGCAAAGTTCCCTGACCTCTATTGAGGGAAAGAGGAGATATCTGACATTGACCGAGTATTCGGCCATTGAAGTCCCATGGTGAGGAACACTATAAAACATAATACCCTTGGTGTTCTTTAGCAGCTCATGCATATCTGGATCATCTGAGGCATCGAGCAGCATTTTCTTCACAAGCAATCCTGATGGAAAAACCAAACAAGTGGATACAGACAGTGAACCTTTATAGCAGACAAATATATTCACACGTAGGTGCAGCTGTGAAATAAGCAGACCAAGTGTAGTGTTTTTCAAGTAGCATTCCAGAGATTTGAGTAGTAATGCTTCTGGAAAAAAAAGTAAATACCTCCCATACTGTGGGCTACCCAGACCACGGGCCTCTCTCCAACACCTGCTAGCTTTAACTTCTTTAGCAGCTCTTGACTTCTGTAGGCCAGTGACTTCCTGGAGAGACAACGGCAAAGAATAAATAAATAGTTCATTCTCTGACAGCCTTGGAACTGAATACTGGAATATTTGGGGCAATAAAACATTTCATTTCATTGTAACTGCAAGTAATAGCCCTTTTGAGCAAAATCGGTACAGTCACTCTTTTAACAGAAAATATTTTTCTGTACACACACAGCCTTATAGTATAGTATAATCAAAAATGAGTGGGCATCTTCACCTCTGATTCTCAGCAGGGCATTTGGCCATCCAGTCACTGAGATGAGTGTCATACTCCACTGATAGTATTCTCAGATTTGGACAATCAGCAGCCAACCATGACTACAGATAAAAGAGACACAAGAGTAAAAGAAAAACAGTGACACATAATTACTTTCCTCGAGATTAATCAATCACTGATTAATCTTTTATTGATCAAGTCAAACACTATTGAATCTCTCTTAGATGTGAAGATATTTAATGAAATAATTATAGCAGTTAGGTGGAACCTTACCTTTGGCCAGCACTCTGTGTAGTCATCCTTACTGTCTTCCTCCAGCATATTCCGGTCCTTCTGCCTCCACGTCTTAAAAGCTGCTCCTAGAATCCCATGGATGAACAGCACATCTGCTTTGATTGGCTGGCTGAAATTAAAATGTTGTAGAAGGTTAGTGTAGATTTCAGTATAAAAAGCTAATTATAAAAATGTCCAAACAATAGATTTTGTTGTTTTCCTACTTGCCACGTGTTTGTGGGTGGAGGATGTAGACACCATCTTGGTATTTCTCTTTCACTGCCTCCCTGTCAAGATTGGCCAGAGCACGAGCTGCATGGGACGCCTGCATGACATGAGGAGACTGCATCATCTCAGCCAGGACTGATACCCAGCCTTAAGGTGTCGTACAGGTAAGGAGAGGAGAAAAAAACATTTAACACATTCAATCAAATATAAATACTGTAAAGCATGTCTGGGTTGACAACATTTAAAATACTGTTGAGATCTGAATTTTGAAGGTTTTTTTTAAAAATTGTGAATATGTAATCCGTAGTGAGAAAAGGCACATGCTCATTACACTCCCCACATAAACAGAGCCCTATAAAATGATTTACAAACTTACCAGACTGTGCTATGGCCTGGTGAATACTCTCATTGAGTGCCAAGTTTCCTATTATACGAACAATGTTCCTCTGAATCTTCGGGGAGTCTTTACGCAGCTGATAAACCTTCTGGAGGAGCTGCAGACCCCCATTTGCAGCAATGTAGTCACAGTGGCTCTGGACCTGCAGGCAAGAAATGTGTTTCAGTAAGTTTAGAAAATGTACTGAACGTTCCTACGGAAGTTATTCCACCTCACTGTTCATGTCCTTTCACTGAGATATTGAATGATGTTCCATCCAAAAATGCAATTTAAACAACACTGTAATGTAATTTTCCAGTTAAAGTACTGCAAATATTTACTGTACAGGCGCCACCAACCATGAAACCTAAGATCCCACTGAATTAAATTAACTAAAGAAGAGAGGCGTTCCTTTTGAACTAACTTTTACGTAAATTGCTTTAAAATTCAGAGGAAAGCGGAACAAGATGTGTTGTGATCATGTTTAGATGTACAGTGGCTGTCGTTACCTTTGAGTGCTGTACCAGTGCCTGTAGACAGAAGGACTCCACCTTCTCTGAGGGGACAGAGGTGAGGCTCTGGGCATAGGGAAGACCATTGCCACCAAAACACCAAAGACCACCCTTTGAAGTAGAAGAGCACAGGTGTTAGCAGCAGCACTAAGTTTTGTGGGCAAATAAGAGATTGATGTTGTCCTACTGTCTTGTATTGCAGGCAGTTGTCATCCTAAAGACATTATTACCCGTTGTGCTGCCATGGACTGAGTGCTCTCCCTGAGGGCCAGTGAGGTGAAGTACTGAACACACTTGTCTACCTCAGACAAAGGCAGAGATGCCAGCAGCTGCCTGAGTCCATCTTCTGCCGACAAACCCTGTGAAAATGTAAACACAGCTCGTATACAGTACATGCGTGAGGTGAAGATGAAGCAAAGGATCAGTAGGCATGTCCAAAATAACTCATTCGGATTTCTTTGAGGATACGTACATCTTCCAGTCCTGGTAGTGGAGGTGGGGGCAGGAAGAATCGCAGATCTACCTGTGGAGTACGAGCCAGGCCCACTGCTGTTCTCTGGTCTATAACCTGGGCTGCTGTCTGGTACTGGTAGTCTGCAATATTGATAACAGGTGTGACCTAACCCCACCTAGTTTCCCTTGATACATATATGCATAACCTGATATCTACACTTTAGTGTGTATTTTACCATGCCAGTGGTGATTGTATGCGAGCTCCTGTACAGCCTGTAATCTGCTGGCTTTATTAGATGACTGCGTTCTCTTCAGCAAAACCCATAGTGCCACTTCATGTGGGTCTGCATCCACATGGCTGAAATGCTCTAACACACAGAAATAAACCAAGCTTTAGAGAACAAAGAGGAAAAATGCGCCACAAACGTGTCTAAAGGCAGTACGACATTTATTCAAACTGTGTCTATCAGACACAACTAACAAACTAACAGAATCTACGGTCCTCAGATTGACACAACAGCCAGTAAGTTACAAACCTTGTGTCATCCATTTGGCAGCTGTTCATTTTAAAAAGGTCCAAAGTTAATTTATTATATATTATACTGTTTTATAATGTTACAAATAAACTGTTGCACATTGTGATATAATTTACAGATCTGTCCATTTACAATAAAAGACAAGAGCGATTAGTACAGACTTAATGTGATGGGAACAAAACAATCAGATTAACTGAGTAGATTCAGCGGCACAATGTACTCATTAATGCACAAACTATGTGACATTCAAAAGCAGGATGTTAATGTGCAAGGCAGGTGTTTCCTTTGGTCTCCATGTACACATACTGCATAAGCAGAACAGAGATGGCAACTAGCTATCTAAGATTAAATGTTTATGCATCTATTAACAACAACTTCTGCTTTCTAATGCAAGCACATTAGGGGAAGTACTATAGTTTTACACTTTACCCTTTGTGCTTGTTTTCCAGCTGAATTAATGTAGAGGCGACTTTTAGTTTCTTACCATCTAGTGATCCCACCAAAATCCTAGAAGACATTTCCATAAACCTTCGTGCTGCTTTATGAAGTTCCTTTCTTGCTTTGTATGTAAGTCCTGAAACAAACATGTGGGAAAATGAAACGTGGCCCTGACCTCATAGAAATTTTGAATTACATTTCTACAATACACTCCAGGTTGCTAGTTGGTATCTCAGCATGGCTTGTTGCTGAGATTTAATCTATGAACCTTCACATGCGGAAGTGAGATCAGTCAACAGGCTGACCAACACATACAAGCAGGAAAGATGGTACGGGGGGAAGGAAGAAGAGAGAGGAAATAATGATAACAGATGTCTCTGGACACCTTGGCATGACAAACTTTGTGTGACTTTATGCTCATTCAATAAATAAATCAAGCCACTCAGCATATTTGCCACATCCAGCTGGACCTTTGACGTATGTCCAAAAACAGTAAATCTAAAACTCTATTCTTGTACAAAATCACAAAAAATAGACACGTGATACAGTTCCACTTTGGCTACAAATGTTTGAAACATACCAGCAGCAAGGTTCTCATGTTGATCAGACGATGTAGCTCTGAGATAAATGTAAGACTTGTACTTTTCTTGAAGAATCGCACTAGTATCAATTGTCACAGCCTTGTCCAATGCTACTACCTCGTATGTAATAAAAAGGCAGCCCCTGCAGAAAGATAATAGATAAGCTGTTACTATTCATTGTAATTCACAGAAAACACACCTAACATTTGTTTTACAATACAGTCAAATATTAAAATCTTCAAGCAGATACCAAAACTTACCCCAAGACAACTGCACTGGTTACTTTAGCAATCTTTCCTAAATTTAACAAGAAAGGAATCAACATAATAAACATGTCAGGACAGTGTCCAGACTGAATCAATGCATTTATCAGCTTGGTTTATTAGATAGCTGATTGTACTACAATAACATACGTGCACGCTGGCTGTCCATCCATCCAACTATCCATTAACTTACTTAAATCTTTCCACTTGAGCACTGTCTTCACGCCAGGGGGCCCAGCTGTACTCAGTCTCCGACAGCGAATCAAACGTAGCGCTGCAGCAGACATCCTCCACCTGCATGTCCGCAGTAAGTTGAGGCGAAGTTATGTTAAACCGAACACCAAAGTAGACTAAACACTTATTCCCACCTCCGCTGATCACACACTAGAAACTTTCATATCAGTAACATACAGACAGTTAACTCAAACCTCTCATAACTGTCTAAGTGACCCTTACAAAAAACGACCATGTTACGTCCAACTACAAGGCTGAAACGGCCAACAAAGCGGCAGCACCAACATCACACCTTACTGTAATGTAAACTAAAGTAATTACTGTGAGGCATCAACTTATTTACAAGTCTTCTGGCCTGGGTCGAGTAACCTAAATGTTTACTTTGGTAGCAATAGGTCAGTTGCATTGTCACCAAACTGTGTATGCTCCATAAACGCAACATTTGTGATACTCATTAAACAAACATTAATATAAACGCCCGGTGAAACTAACAACTGGTGAAGCTACGTTAACGACGGCTAACGCTAGCGTAATAAAAATTTAACGTTAGCTATTGGCTAACGTCTCATTTTAGAGCTTCCCGCTGACATTTGACAGGTTTACTTAACCTTTTCGTGTTAATTCATGCATTCGTATTCATTGTTGAAGAATGACATTACCTTATATAACGACTGGCAACTTTTTCAGGGATTACCGAGGTGGATGTTCTCCGCGATCGCAGCGTCCGTTCATCATAAACACAACATTAACCTGTCTCACAAATAATACGTCATCTGACGCGACCAGACAGTTGTAAACAAAAGGCGTGATAAAAGTACACAAACTCAACAATCGCTGCAAGGAAATGAAGTTTAAATAAATACCACTACCCCCTCTAAAATTTACTTAACATACAAAAGTACTCCACTATTTTTTTTTTTACAATGTTTAAAGTCAGTTCCACAGACTTTCAAGGATAAAATATAGAAAAATATAGAACATATAAATGTCCAATATTGTAATATAATACAATTTATAGTGATTTTCAGTTTTTATTGTATATCTATAGTAAATATTAATCAAAGAGGCTTATTTTAACCTGTTTAACTTGTCACGTCATTAATCTGTCAGCAGTTAGTTTATTAGTTGTTTATACTTTCTCTAAAAATCTACAACAGCAAAAAGTAACTAGTAAATAAAGTTGTCAAACAAATGTAGTGGAGTAAAAGTACGATATTTTCACTTAACATAAAATGCAAATACTCCAGTTAAGACAAACAATCATAGTTATTAGATGATCAATAGGGGCGAAACAGAAGTCTTGGCTTGCATCATAAATGCTCAGCCAAGAGCACGTGCTAAAGTGCAGCACTTAGTTACCACCTTTAATCAAAATTATACTGTACATAGGCTCAATTTTGTATATAAATGTCTATTAAATTGTAAAAGCACTTTTAGGAAGCTTGCAGGGGATTTTTTGTGACAATGTATTTTGCGTTAGGTGGTTTTATCCCCATACTTCACTGTAGTATCGGTTCTTCCATTAGGAAACTGTGGTCAGACTGGACATAAAGATAAGTCTGCCTATTAGAGTGAACAAAACACTACTACTGTATTACGCAACTCTAATACATTTTAATACACCAATATGAAATAAATACAACCTGTTGTAAAACTTATAATGAATGAGTCTGGTGTATTAGATTGTGTTATATTGCACTGTAATTCTATTGTGTGCAAACAATCTCTCAATATGATCAAGACATGAAACGTCTCTGAAGTAGTATTTTTTTGGACAACTTCTCTGTTTATTTGCAGTATTTTGCTGGTGTTTCATTCAGTTACGTTATTAATTCTATGTGTTGCCTTGTGCCAAATTTAGTCACTGCTTTGTTTGTGTTTATATGGAAAAGTCAGTTATCATGGGTTTGATTCTTGCTTTTATTGCATTAACTTATGAGCAGAGTTCAGTAAATTACATTTAAACATCCATAATATACCAAGAGTTACAACTGATGCCCTCTTTTTGTATGTATCTCTGTCACGTGCACACATACTGTGTATGGAAACACATACACACACAGATATAGTGTAAATAACTTTGAACGCCACAGACGCCCATAACCGCACCTCTGTAAAAAGTCTGTGTGGCAGCAAAGACATCAGAGAAGTTTACAGCTGTCTTCAGCTGTGTTACATACATCTGCACTTACTATTTCCTTTCCTTTGGGGTACACATACACAACCGTCCTCTTTGTATTTCATAGTTATTAGATGATCAATAGACACATAGTGACACACAAGTGTTTGGCATAAATGCTCGGCCAAGAGCATGTATTTATAGATTTCTGCTTCTCTGTGTAAGCAAACATGTCAGTCACCATTAAATATGCACCGATGTTGTTTAAGATAAATAAATACAGCCATTTCCACATTGCTGAAAGTCTAAAATGGCTGTTTGTATTGAATGATGAAAGGTATGTGAACAAACCAAAGGACAACAGAACTGATTTAGGGTGTTATTGTGTTGAGGACGACACACATTTGACCTTGACTTTCTTGTTTGCTACATCTGGACATTTAAATCAGAGATTTTTTCCAGTATCATTTGTAAATCCTTTTCAACTCTGGGCTCATTCATTGTGTCAGCATGATGCTGCCATTCCTCATGTGCACGTTTCCTGATAAGCTCTAATAATACTCTCGTAAGCTGGAGGTGGGATCTGTGTAGCATGGAAGCCCCTCAGGCCGTTGTTCCCCCAGAATGACTCTGGTCTGGATGGGGTAGAAGCTGAATTAGCTGATCCTGCTGATGTGGTCAGAGTTGGTGTGCGAGGAAGCGTGGTCTGGCTTCCCTCTTCTGCCTCCCTTGCAATTTGGCTGCATTGAAGTAGAGGGTGGAAAGTAGAGGCCCTGAAGCTGGACTTGTGCCCCACGGGGTCAAGGTGATCTGGGGAGGAATTCTGCCGGTGGAAGCTGAAAGCGGCACTGACCAAGCTGTTGTTGCTGCGCCGGTCATAACTGCTGTTGCGATTAAACCCTGGACGGGTGCGGGGAGAAGTGCGTGATTGACGAGATGGGGGGCGGGTGATGCTAGCAGAGCCTGCTCTACGTCTGGACATCCATGTCAAGATCACATAAACCAGGGCCCCCAAGACCAGGCCCACCACGATGGACACACAGAAAGCTATGATCAGAGGAACTGTGAAGAGAGAAGCACATCAAACAGGACATTTTATGGTCTGTGCTGCATTATATAGTGATTGATACTTCACAGTCATCCTCCAAAACCTTTTCACGCTTAAAGATCCTTGAGGGAGAAGAGGAATAGTTATGTACATGTAATACATAAATGCACTTTTATCCTTAATAGTCATTTTTATCTTCCCCTGGGAATGGAAAGAATTTTAATTAGAAACTTTGGCTTTACCAAGATTACACAAACCATCTGTTCATCACAAAGGAGGACAGCCAGCAGTGCTTTGCAAGATGGTGCCAATTGACAAAATAATAATAGGCTTTCCTCTTTGGTGTTTACCAGGACAAGTCTTTTGGATTCAACAAACTGATGCATTTTGTTTGACTCGTGCTCCATGCTTCTTCACCTTGGAAGTAGTAGTATTGCCAAAATTAGCGTTCATGACAGCAGAAAAAATGCAGCAGCCACAAAAAATCTTGGATTTTTGCCAGTTAAGAGTTAAAAAGGACTGAACTTATTTTGCTACCAGCTCATGTTTCCACAGCATTTCTTATGACTTTAAGCAAGGGGAAAGAAGACACTGGTCAAAAGTCATCTGGAAATGACATTTGGAAAAAATAAGAAAACACAAAGAAACTATATCAATAACAAATGTAGTTCGGATTTGAGTATTTTTGTAGAAGTTTTTTGAATAGTCAAAGATTCTAATTTGTTAGATAAGGTAATCTTCAAATGAGCCAGACCCACATACTTTAACTATCCCAGAGGTGATTAAAGCTGAAATTCCTGAGAGAACAACTGTGTCAATCAGAGATACCACATGAAAAAGACCAGTTAAAAGAGAAGAGAAGTTAAAAAAAAAAAAAACAACTCACCAGCATCGAAGGACTGAAGCATTTCAAGAAAGATATTTGTGTTGTTCTCGGCCATGACTTTGTTTTTTAGAGGAGTAAAAGACAGACTCAGTTCAGTCTGTCTTTAACTCTTCTTCTCCCTTCTCCTCTTGTTTTGTCAATTCTTGCCTTTCTTTTCTTCTGATGAGTTTTCCTGTCTTTCTGCTTTCCCTCTTTCCTGATCTCTCACTTTCTCCCTGTCTCGTCGCTTGCTCACTTTCTCTGTCAGTATGTCTGTCTCCCTCAGAGGGAGACTCAGCCCAGAGGCACACAGGACTGGCAGCAAACTCTGGCAGTCATCGTGTTTATGGAAACGGAAAACTACACTGTCACATTTCCTGCTTTTCTACTTGAAATTAGCAACAGGAGTGGCTTATCTATCCAGGACAGAGATCCTGGAGGTGGGGAGACGGGGTGTTGCTATAATCACTTCCTCTCCCATCATTTCCTTTAGGGTGATTAATGTAAAAGAGTATCACCCAAGTGCCTTAAGATTCAGTTCTTCAGCTGTCACCACAGGAAAGTCCACCACTCACCGATGTTTTTGTTCATTTCAGAAATAAAAAATATTTAAGTCTCATATTTTTTCTTCCACCACAGAGACCACAGGCGACACTTGTGCTATTAGCTGCATCAGCAGTCACAGCTCTGGGTTTGAAATGAGTATTGAAGGCAAAACCACAAGCTGAAATTGATGGTGGCAATACTGTAAGTGTTTTTAATACTTAGTTGCAATGATACTATTGATACTACACTAGTGCATTTTTAACAGATTCTGAAAATGTGAATTTCTGCTTGTTCTGATTTCCAGTCTCTTTTATTTGTAAGCTCAGTCTTTCCACAGAGTCTGCCAAATCAGTGGTGCCTGCACTGGGCGTCTGGTCCTTTCTCAGTTGGAGACATCCAGTAAAAACATTGTAGTTTGATAAGATAGAAAAGCACCCTGGCTACTATTTCAATGCACCAGCATTTGTTATTGTTTTTTGTTGTTGTTGTTTTTTTACCGTGACAAATCAGGGTTAATTGAAATGTTACTCTTTCTTGATCCTGAGACTCCATTATGCCACATCTGCAAGGTTGTCAAGCCATGAATGAAGGATGCGAGCTGTCAAGTTCGTATTCATCTAATGTTGACCAGCTCATTTGCCCCATCAGCTACGGCACTTTATCATAAACCATCATACAACATCAACATTAATCAAGTCAGTATAATAACCATATAGTATGAAGTTATCAGATTTTCAGAAAAAGTATATTAAGAAATTTACCAACTACAGTATTCACTGGCAAATAACGAGAGCAAATGTTCAGAGCGAAGCTTGAACTTCCTTTAATTGTTGGCTTTGTTGTAAAATATCTCCATAATAACCAGCAAACACCCATAGCACTCCATGAAATATGTGTGAGGCCATTGTATTCTGTTTTGTTGTAATTGAAATATAATGGACCGTCCTGTTCATAGGTGGAGGAGACACTCTTCCTGCTTCGTATCTTGATGGCGTTCTCAAAATGTCACTGGGTGAAGTTGCAGTGCACAGTTGT